>PVJI01024273.1:0-22193 GCA_004026765.1 Micronycteris hirsuta
TGGATATTGGGTCTTTTATAAATGTCTCTGAGGTTTCTGAGTCCCTCCTCATTTTTTTGAATTCTTGTTTCTTCCTTCTGGTCCATCCCATTGGTTTGAGATCCAACCTCCTTTTTTTCCCTATTGGTTCCCTGTAAATCTTCCTCCATTATCCTTATCGTATTCTTCATCTGTTCAACTATTTGCGTCCACCTATTTTTCAGTTTTGTTAACAATTTGATTACAAGCATTTTAAACTGCGTATCTGATAGGTTGACTATGTCGTCATCCGTTAGTTGTAATTTGTTCTGATCTTTCATTTTGGCCATTTTTATTTTTTTTATCTCGGTGCACTTGTCAGCTGGCAGGTGCCTGCGACCTGGGTCTCTTTTTGGATGACGTTGCCTCTGGGGGCGGGGCCTGGGAGGAAGCAATGGCGGCCTCCGATCACCGCGGGCTCCCAACGCTCCTCCTCTCCCCAGTTCCCCACCGCCTTTTCTGCCAGACTCGGTTCTGCTGGCTCAGCCCTGGCCTCTCTCCGGCAGCGTCACCGGCTTGCGGGATTCACCTGTTGTTTGGGGCCACGCCCTGTTCAGGCACTCGCGTGTGAGTCCCTCCGTGAGCGCTGCCTCTCACTGCGCTCCTCCGCTTGGTTCTGCCCCGCTTACCGGCCCGGATGTTCATCTTCTCCTACCTCCTGGGTGTCGGACTTCCCTTCAGTTCGATTCTGTCCATTCTGGTTGTTTAATTTTTCGCTACTGTGTTCGTTGTTTAGACACTCTGGATATGCGGGCGGCGAGTGTGACCACCTACGCTGCCATCTTGGCGGAAGTCCAAAATCTCATAATGTTTTAAGTAAATTTACGAGTTTTGTTGGGCCGCATTCATAGGCATCCTGCACTGCATGCGGCCTGTGGGCCACAGGTTGGACTCCCCTGGTAGAGGAACTGAAGGTCTTTGGCAGGCCTCTTGCCTGTTTTGAAACTGGCCTTATAAGAATTACTTGGAGACATCTGTGTAAATCAGATTCTGGAGCCTCACCTCAAACCATTAAAATCTTATCTACAGGAGACTGTGCTGCTGTTTTTATTTTTGACTGCACCAGGTGATTCGTATCAATAGCAGCGAGAAATACCCGAGGTGTAAGTAGAACATGATGTGGGTGACTAATGAGAGGGCATTTTGTAGGACACAGGAGCTACAAAGCAGGAGTGGGAAAAATTAACTGTGGGTTTAAGTTTTGTGTGTTATTTTCTTGCCAGATATACCTGCTTCTGATGTGTCTGCAATTAAGGTATCCCACACCAAAATGCCTTTTGAGGTAAGTCAGATTTTCTTTCAGTTTAAAAAAACTGTCTTTTGCCCTTGCTGGTGTGGCTCAGTGGACTGAGTGCCAGCCTGCTAAACCCAAAGATCACAGGTTCGATTCCTAGTCAGGGCACATGCTTGGATTGTGGGTTGGGTCCCCAGTAGGTGGCACTTGACAGGCAGTTGGTCAATGTATATGGCTCACACATTGATGTTTCTCTCCTTTCTCCCTCCTTTCCCCTCTCTAAAAGTAAACAAACTCTTGCCCTGGCTGGTGTAGCTCAGTGGATTGAGCGTGGGCTGGGAACCAGATGGTCCTGGTTTGATTCCCGGTCAGGGCACATGCCTGGGTTGCGGGCCAGGTCCCCAGTGAGGGCCACATGAGAGGCAACCACACACTGATGTTTCTCTTCCTCTCTTTCTCCCTCCATTCCCTTCTGTCTAAAAAGAAATAAAATCTTAAAAAAAAAAAAAAAAAGACACGTTCAGCCATGGCTGGCGTTGCTCAGTGGATTGAGCGTTAGCCTGCAACCGAGGGGTCCCTGGTTCGATTCCCAGTCAGGGCATATGCCTGGGTTTTGGGCCAGGTCCCTAGTATGGGATGCATGAGAGGCAACTGCACACTGATGTTTTTCTCCCTCTCTCCTTCCCTTTACCTCTCTCTAAAAATAAATAAAATCTTAAAAAAAAAGAAGTAGACACGTTCATCGAGACCAGTAAGCGGGGTGGAGCCTGGAGGAGAGCTTGCAGTAAGACGGCAGTTTGTGGAGCAGTACCGGCAATGCTCTAGCTGCCCAGAGAGATCCTTGGCAGGCGCGTTTGGCCAAAACGCGGCTGGCACACTCGGCAAAACCCGCAGCTGGCCGACCCGGACCCAGTGGGGCCAAGACTGGTGGACCGGGAAGTCCCTAATTCCCACACAGATAAACCGGGAGAAAAGGATGGGGAGCAGAGCAGACCACACAACCCACCATCATGGGGAAATAAACCCTGGAGCCAGCACAGAAGGACCCAACTTGCTTGTGGGTAGTGGGGGAAGTACAGAGAGTGAGCAAGCGCCTTTGTTCTCTCAGGCCCTGACCCCACAGGCAGCGTCACAACCCAGCAAAGTGGGTTGCCCCACCCTGGTGAACACCTAAGGCTCTGCCCCTTAAAGTAACAGGCACGCTGAGGAAAAAAAATGGCTCAAATGAAAGAATAGATCAAAGCTCCAGAAAAAATACAACTAAGCCACAAAGAGATAGCCAACCTCTCAGATGCACAGTTCAAAATACTGGTAATCAGGTTGCTCACAGGATTGGTTGAATTTGGTCACAAATTAGATGAACAAATGAAGGATATGCTAAAGGAAATGAGGGAAAATGTGCAGGAAACCAATAGGGATGAGAAGGAAACTGGGACTCAAATCAACGGAGTGGACCAGAAGGAAGAAAAAAACATTCAACCAGAAAAGAATGAAGAAACAAGAATTCAAAAAAATGAGGAGAGGCTTAGGAACCTCCAGGACATCTTTAAATGTCCCAACATCCGAGTCATAGGGGTGCCAGAAGGAGAAGAGGAAGACCAAGGGATTGAACACTTATTTGAACAAATAATGAAAGAGAACTTCCCCAATCTGGTGAAGAAAATAGAGTTCCAGGAAATCCAGGAAGCTCAGAGAGTCCCAAAGAAGTTGGACCCAAAGAGGAACACACCAAGGCACATCATAATTACATTACCCAAGGTTAAAAATAAGGAGAGAATCTTAGAAGCAGCAAGAGAAAAGGAGACAGTTACCTTCAAAGGAATTCCCATAAGACTGTCAGCTGATTTCTCAAAAGAGACCTTGCAGGCAAGAAGGCGCTGGAAAGAAGTATACCAAATCATGAAAGGCAAGGACCTACATCCAAGAATACTCTATCCAGCAAAACTTTAATTTAGAATGGAAGGGCAGATAAAGTGCTTCTCAGATAAGGTCAAGTTCAAAGAGTTCATCATCACACAGCCTTTATTATATGAAATGTTAAAGGGATTTATATAAGGCATGGAGGGATATCAACAGGGGAGTGGGAGGGGGAGAGAGGAGGAAAAAGTACAGAGAATAAGTAGCATAAGCAGTAGGTAGAAAACAGACAGGGGGAGGGTAAGAATAGTGTAGGAAATGTAGAAGCCAAAAAACTTATATGTATGATCCATGGACAAAAACTAATGGGTGGGGAATGGGCGGGGGTGCAGGGCAGAGGGGAATAAAGGGGGGAAAATGGGACAACTGTAATAGCATAATCAATAAAATATATTTAAAAATATTAGACACTTTCAGTGATTATATTCATTTTAAATTCAAGCTGGTATTCTACTGTAACTATTACCTTCTTTTAGTTTTATAAGTTCTTCAAATCATTTACGTAAAATGCTATGTAGTTTGTCAGAAAAGTCCTTTTTTAAGAAACTCTGCGATCACTCGTCTACTAGCTCCGTGTTAACATTTATTTTCTCCACAAAGTTACACAACACTCTTGAATTAGTCAGACATGCAAAGGGAAATTAAGTCTAAAAATGCAATCTATTTCATAAGTTTTAAAATTGGATAGTAATGTGAGACGGCAGTCAGTACACTTCCTTTTCTAGATAAAATTCAGCTCTATTTGCAACATGCAGACTGAACTGGGCAGGTCCCCTGGCTGGTCCTGACCTCTTTGCACACCTCAGTCTCCGTCTCAGCCTCGCCCACACTGCACACTGCAGCCCGATAAATCAGATTTTCAACCTGTTATAGAAGACAAGGCAGTATTCAGAACCTTTGAAACCATGCATACCCGAAAACAAAAGTTGTTTGTATAAATGTATATTTTCATTGAGGTAAGCCCTGTTTGTTTGGGAAAAGAAACTCATACAATGAGCCAGTGATTATTTATCCTCTCCCCGACTCTCATCCCATTCCCCCTCCCCCCTTCACTTGTCTGCATAAGTGATTGCCTTTGGAAGAAGACCTTGATATTACACCTGTGTTAATAGGAAGTTGATGTTTCCATCAGTCTTTCTGCTTCAGTCAAGAGTTAAGTTCCGCCCTGGCTGATGTTGCTCAGTGGATTGAGCGCAGGCTGGGAACCAAAGGGTCCCGGTTCGATTCCCAGTCAGGACACATGCCTGAGTTGCGGGCCAGGTCCCCAGTGAGGGCCATGTGAGAGGCAACCATACATTGCTGTTTCTCTCCCTCTCTTTCTCCCTCCCTTCTCCTCTCTCTAAATAAATAAATAAATAAATTGTTAAAAAAAAAAGAGTTAAGTTCCCTTTATGAACAAAATTAACAGTTTGTAATCATAATGTAAGTATAGATCCTTCTTTAAATATGTTTAATTTCCTTGCTTCTGTTATAGCCGGTACCTTCGCACATTAGCATGTCTTACTGGCCACTTTGCTTTGCCATATGCCAGACGTTTTTGAAAGGAAGATTAGTAAAAGTAATGCACAATCTACAGTAAACTTTAAAGTACTGGTACTTTCATAATAGTTTTAAGGCTCTATAGAAATGCTAACCTTTCAAGTGTTATGAAAGATTTTTTTCTATAGCATGTTTTTTGCCATTTTCAATAACCTGAAAAGCTGCAAATTATTGATTCTATTTAAAAATCAGATTAGAAATAGGCTTTATGAAAAAAGTTAATTCAAGTCATTCAAATTCATTTACTGACATATCTTTCATATATAATTTCATATATTATACTATTATATTAAAAATATTTATTAAAGGTACAACTTAGAGTTTTCTCCAAAGATTTAAGGTTATGTTACATTGTTTAGGCAATGATTTCTATTAGTGCATTTGTACTGTTCAATGTTGATTTTTACTTTTATCTGTTCATTTTTATTGATATGTAATAAGTATTTTAAAAAATACTCCAAGCAAAGAAATTTGTCACTACCATATGTCTTAGTTTCATCATTTAAAAGAATATTGCTATTAGAATATTTGGCATTTTATAATGCCCTCAAAAGAAGATAATTTTTCCTAAATTAGTCATTTTAGGTTCTGTTTTTCAAAACCTAAACTTTTGACCAAGAATGCAACTATTTAAAAGTTAATATGCCAACAGGTAATTTCTTATAAGCTTATATTTTTGTCAGTATGTCACATAGTAATAGAAAAAAATTTTTATAATAACACAGCTATATTTCTTCATCTATAATTGTTTTGAAAATCTGATATGTTTTATTTTATAAGTAAAATACTTTCTTTATAACATGAAATTTATTTTAGACATATACTTCATTGCTTTTTATAAACGAACACATTCTAGCTGGTATCAACTCTTCTAATAAGTAAATGAAACCAGAATAAAAATAGATTCAGAGGGTACTGATAATACACCAAGTGTTGAGACTTGGCTGGTTATAATCCAGTTAAAATCAAGGAAGTTAATTTCAGCTACAGGAAGTTACACTCCAGCCTCGGTGGAAGCTCCTAATGACTCCCAGAGTTCTGATGTAACGTTAATTGGGATTTTACTTTTTGGCCAAATTATTCCTGAAAAATTGTAAGCACTGTTTTATGACAAGTTGTTTGATTGTAAAGAAGCATGACATCATGTGAAACAGAAAATATATAAAAGAATTCTGGTGCGGTTTCTTTTTTTCCATTTCAATTCTTTGTGGTTCTGTTTTTCTCTTCACAGTTTTACACTTTGAGTTATAATCTGACGATATCTACTTTAGGTAGAAAAAAGTTTTAAAATTTCAAATTCTTATGGTGGAAATATCTGGCTCAATAGCGATTATATCTTAATAGCTTTTTGATATCTTAGTGGCAAAGAAATGATCATTTAAAAAAATTGGTATGCTATTTTTAAGTGACTAATTGGAGTAATGCCATATTCTCTCATGAGATTATAGGTCATCGTTCAGGCAGACACAGGAACGAACGACGTGCAATTTTAAAGCAGTGCAATCCCCCCTTCAAGGACAAAAGATAAAGTATTCAGCCACTTGCTCTTCTAATCATAAACAGCAGTATAATGATTCAATGGATTCTACTGGGGCTGCTGCTTAATTTTCTCTATAATGATTTTGGTGACCAGGAATGAAAGGACAGGAGTTTTAAAAAAAAAATGGTGTTGACAGAGATGGAGGCAGTAAGGTAGGAGAGGTACCAAGGACAACAGAAAAGGCAGAGATAAAGGAAGAGAAAGAAAAGGTCAAAAATAAAGAAGGAAGCAGGCTGGAGATAGAGGGGGCACAGAAAAGCAGAGAGAAATAGAGGTTTATTTTAATATTCTGAAAGTTTTGGCCGTATATCCAGCCATAACTTGGGTTTTGTTTTTTTTTTTATTTTTAGAGAGAGAGGGGAAGGGAGGGAGACAGGGAGAGAAACAGCAATGTGTGGTTGCCTCTCACACGGCCCTCACTGGGGACCTGGCCCGCAACCCAGGCATGTGCCCTGACGGGGAATCGAACCGGGACCCTCTGGTTCCCAGCCCACGCTCAATCCACTGAGCTACACCAGCCAGGGCCATAACTTGGGTTTTTAATTTGACGTTAGCACTTCAGACATATCTTTAGTTACTAGCTATTACCTAAAATCCCCCTGCAAGTCAAAACCATTTAGGTTTATTTTGGGCTTATGTTAAAATTGTGAAATATAGGCAAATTCAAAGATAATTTTGGAAATCAGAATTCATTTCAATTGTCTAAGTCTTTTTTCCAATGCAGTATTAGACTGTAATATATTTGAGGCCTAAGAGAAAAGATGTAAATACACTCTCAGGATGGAGGCGGAGCGCCATGCTGTAGGATCTCTCTGTAAATGAGAGAGGCAATTGTTTATTTTAAAATCCTATTCACCTCATTTTAATCTGATAGATTTACTATTTTTGTAATATAGCTTTTAAATCCGTAATAATCAAAGGCCATAGTCTCAGGACCGGTCAATTTTTCCCTCAAAAAGATAGAAGTCTGCCCTGACAGGTGTAGCTCAGTGGATTGAGTGCGGGCTGCGAACCAAAGGCTCTCTGGTTCGACTCCCAGTCAGGGCACATGCCTGGGTTGCAGGCCAGGTCCCCAGTGGGAGCCACATGAAAGGCAACCACACATTGCTGTTTCTCTCCCTCTCTTTCTCTCTCCCTTCCCTGCTCTCTAAAAATAAATAAATATTAAAAAAAAATAAAAGGGAACCAGCAACCTTTCACTATAAAAAAAAAAAGATAGAAGTCCATACTTACTCCTTATTTGATAAGATTAAGTCCCTCATTTTGAGAAACAATTCTAATTTTTAGAATTGCTGCTTCAGTGTAAGATGCCACTCCTTTTCCTTGTTTTATTAGGAAAACATTAACCTGTCTCTCTGTACTTCACCTACGTCTGTGTTTCAGATGACGAACAGCCCTGTGGTCACAGGTCCTTCTGCCTGAATGGGGGGACCGGTTCTGTGATGCCTGCTGTGCCGGCCCATTTTGTATGTCAGTGAAAGGGACTAGCACGGGAGGGTGATTTTATTTTTTCTCATAAATAGTGAACAAAAACTGTGAGATGAAAAAGTGTGAGAAAACTCTTCCTACTTCTACAGAACAAAATTAAGCTCTTAAAACAGTGGCCAATCACAGTCTCACTCCAAGTATTTATTTTGAAAATTGGTATGGTCATTTCAAGCCTTGTCAGATTTTTAAATAATTCATTTTAGTGAACTCTACGATTTTAGCAATTTAGAGGAGACAGTCTAAGCATTTAATCTTACTAGCAAAACAGAGAATTCACTATTGCAAAAAAAGCCCAATGTAAGGTCTTTTGTTTTGAGTTTAGACTAGTAAATACATAACTCTGCTGGTACCAAAATTTACATTTGATATGTTAAAAGGAAAATGAAAAATTACGTTTTTCTAATAGTGGCAGCAGTATTTGGCAAATAAAAAGATTAAAAAATTCTAGATTAAATTAGGGAGGAATGCTGTTACTTAAACAAATGTAACACGTTAAAGGCAAAACTGTCACACAGTAGGAAAGGGAATGATTATTCAATAACCAGGGCTGGAATAACCACTTAGCAATATGGAGAAAAAGTACATTTAGACCCACATCCATACCAGATTTGACAAAATAAATTTCAGAAAAATTTCAATGTGGATAATTACATCCCTGTAAACCTGGAACGTCAGAGGAATAGTCTATAATTCTCTATGGATTTTTGAAGCAAGCAGAAAACTGGAAAAGATGGCAAGGATTACACCGCACCTGCTCATTTGTTTCACTGTGACTGGAGCTCCGTGAGCGTCACGGACCACGCCCTGGTTCACAATCTGAAAATTAGTCCTTTTTCTTGATACCAGTTGGAAACCGTCTGCTTTCCGTATTAGTCAATGGAACACAGAATGCAGTTCTTTATCCAAAGTTTCCTTCTACAGATGCGTTGACAATTATACGGGAGCTCGTTGTGAGGAGGTTTTCCTCCCAAGCGCCAGCACCCAGACGACAGCTGGCCCGCTTGCAGCCTGCTTGGCTCTGGCGGTTCTACTCTTACCGCTGGAGCCCTCTACTGCCTCTGCAGGCAAGCAACAGAGAAACATGCTTTTGAAGAGAAAAAAGTAACGCATACAGTAGTTGTCCTACTAAATAATTACATGCCCTTTAGTTCAGGATACTCCTCCAGACAGTGTTTTCCGTTCAGGGTCCTCTCTCTAATAGTTCTGAAATCCGTAAGTCAGTTTTGAAAGGGTCGTAAGCATTCTCTGCTCGTCACTGTCGTTACTTAGCCCGACTCCTCTAAACTATAGACACACATTCGCTAAATCAGTCATGCCGCGAACACCCAAGTATTCGGGCTAGCTCCGTGCAAAGTAAATTTGGAATGTGAAAGAAAAGCAACAACGTATCCAACACTGTAAATACAAATGTAACATGTGGTTAATATTGAGGGTGAACCACTGACTGTCTACTGCGTGCTAGGCGTTGTGCTGACCGTACAGAATAGTGAACAAGACAGACACGTTCCCTGGCTTCATAGGGATTTAAGTCGGTTTGCACAGATAAATAAGCAGGCCGTTACTATGAGGAGACTAGTAACTCATGAGACAAAGGTAAAAATGAGTCACATGAAATAATGCCGCATGCTGAAGACTACTTTCATTTATTAGTTTCGGTCTTTGATTTTTTTCTGAAATTTTGCAAAAGTGAATGTAGGATTTACGAAGTTTAGGAGTTGCCTGGTGCCACAACTCTCATTGGTAACCATCAAACGCACACTAGGCTATCACAGAGACTTGTGAACATGGAATCTTGGAGCTGAACAGAGCAGTTGACCAAAAAGTGACCCAAGTCATATAAGGGTTTCCCGGTCATGAAAACTAACCTGTTCAGCAACAGCACAAACACATTACACTAAACGACAGCATCTCTGCTGTCTTCAAGGAGAAGACTAAGCATCGGGAGCATGTGAAGCCCCCAGAGGTGCCTTGTCTGCCCGGCAGATTAGTTAACTGACAGGCCGCGTTGTAGGGCAGCCCTGGCCGCGTCGGGTAGTTGCGGAGAAGAAAATGAACCTCCAAATAGTTAAGTTGACATTTTCTCTCTGCTTTTGCACTTACCCAAATTCTGTCCTTTTTACCGTCAGGAAGGGCCACCTCCAGAGGGCCAGTGCCATCCAACAAGATGTCAGATTGGCAGAGACAAGCAGTACCAGTGCCCACCACAGTGAGTAATGTCAAAATGAAATGCTTATCTTAAAGCCCTGGAGGAGATTGCTGTCCTTACAGGGAGGGATTTGGAGCTATCCAAAAGGGGGCTGGCCCTAAGAACTTTTCTACGGGTTTTGAAATAAGCACCCCTTTTCACGTGAAAACGAATTTACTGGCATTATGGTACAAGTCATCCTCCCCCCCCCCCTTACCCCTGCTTTATCAATTGTGATATCTAGAAAACAAAGGGGCCACAGAGAAAATCGGCTGCCAGGAGGGAAGGCCGGGCAGTCCCCACGCTCCGCTGTGTTCTGACATCACAGTCGGACAGGGTGCGGCTCGTGGGGACGTGCTGGGCGTGTTCACCTCGACTGCACGCAGCACGAACAGAAGGGGTGGGTGTGTGTATGTGAGAGAGATGAGAGAGGTGTGTTGGTGCAGAAAAAGAAAGCAGAAGAAAGAAAAAACTTTCTGCACATACGAAAAATGAGGTGAAGAAAACTGTTCATTCCTATTTTCCATAGGTCATGGAGAACGCTGAAGAAAGAGCAAAGTGAACCAAATCGCTGCTGCTTTCTCACCAAGGCAGAACATGAAACACCCTCAGGTAAAAGCAATTAAATAAGACTTAAGTTCCCTAAATAAGACTGAAGTTGTCCTACCAAGAAAGTCTGTCCTGCTACAAGGCATGTATGTGGCGTCTCATTATCAGCGCATATGCGGTCGGTGAGCAGGGAAATGACACCGGGTCACTGCAGGGGTCAGAGGTGAAAAAGTAAGCTTTGTTCAAGGCAGGCTTTCTCACGGCTACAGAGAAAAGGTGAAATCCTTTAAGTGCAAGGAGTAGCTGGTGTAGCGCCTTCAAAAACCAGCTTGCTTTTCACAGTGTGAAGCTGTCCGGGGAAGCCGTGGCAACTAGAGAAAACGCACTGATTGGTGAAGCGGGCTACCTCTACGCCGTATTTTCAATATTGATGAAAATGATTTCTACTAAAAGCGATAGATTTCCAGGGTCTATCTCTGAAAGGAAGAAACACAAACCCAAAAGTTTAACGCAGCAAAAGATGGACTGACTAATTCTCAATGCAGATATCGGTAGGAATGTGGGATTACTGTTTTTGTTACTGCTCTGGTTACGAAGTTCCAAACCTATTTTCCCCCATAAAGCTTTTAATTTTTAGGGCATGATTTTACAGAATCAAGGTCTTCAATTTTATTAGGGGCCATAGAAGGAATTCATTAGGCCAGAGCAATTTCCGCAGTTCTCTGCAACTGGGCAGTCAACCGGAAACACACTGGAAAGCAAAGCAACAGTGACTTTCAGGAAGTGTCAGAACGAACAGTTGTGGTGCAGCCGGGGACGGTGGGTGTTCTGCTGGGGCCCGGGACTAGCTGAGGCAGCAAAGCAAGCACCGCAGAATCCAGGAGCCTGCCTGCCAAACACTCCCCTTCAACCCAGTTCCTCCGCATTCTCACCAACGCTTGTTTCAGTTTTTAAAATAACCCCACTACACACCCAGTAGTAGGGTGGCTACCTCACTGTGGTTTTGATGTGCATTTCCCTAATGGTGAGTGATGCTGAGCATCTTCTCAAGTGCTCATTAGCTATTTGCTCATTAGCTTCTTTGGAGATCTGTCTATTGCAGGCCTATGCCCATTTTGAATTGTTTTGTCTGTTGTATTTATCAGTATTTTTTTTTTCCTGGTGGGGGCGGGGGTTGCTGAAGGCTGTCATCTACTTGTTTTGAGACTTTTCCAAAGATTAGTCCTTGTCATGTGTGAACACTGAAGTTTCTCTTCCTTTTTTCTCACAATTGGACGTTTTGGTTTTTTTTTTAAAGATTTTATTTATTTATTTTCAGAGAGAGGAGAAGGGGGGGAGAAAGAGCAATGTATGGTTGCCTCTCACATGGCCCTCACTGGGGACCTGGCCCGCAACCCAGGCATGTGCCCCGACTGGGAATCGAACCGGGACCCTCTGGTTCCCAGACCGTGCTCAATCCACTGAGCTACACCAGCTGGGCACAATTGGACGTTTTGACAGATTTCTTTGAATGCCAGTTCTCCTTGTCTTTGCAGATCACCTGCGTGCTAAGCACCTCCTGCAGTACTTACCTAGGCCTGAGCCAGACCTAGGGGCCAGACCGAGGTGAACGCCTGTTTGGCCTGCGCGCGCATGTGGCAGTCTAACACCACGCCCCCCGCACAGCTGCTTTTGCGTGTCCACTTTTCCAAAAATATCCCCCCAGCTTCTCCCTCTTAGCTTTACACTTTATGTCTCCACCCATAACTCCTTGCCCCGGGTGAGATGGCAGTTGGCTTGCAGCTTTTACAAGCGGTGCCCACCCCTTTTTCCAAGTTATGCAAAACAAAGATGAGCACTTAGGTCAGTCCTTCAGGTATCCCCTAGGTTAGGAAAGACATAGACAATCATTAGCAAATAAAGTCTATTCTGCCTCCTCTGGTTTAAGAGGAAACTGGGCACCAGGTGTCTGCCACTTTAAGAACAAGACCATCGCTGCCCTGGGGGAAGGGTGAGTGAAGTGTCACAAAACTTTCCTACCCCCTCCAAGGTGGTTTTCTTTACTGGGCCCTCTCTTGGGTGCTGTGAACCTCTTTTCCAGAGCTCTGCAGAGTTGCTTCCCACCGCGGCTGCTTGGGTCTGTTTTCTGGAGTGTCCGAGTCCACCGTTTGGCTGGTGTCACTAAGGCATCTGCCATTCTCACATCACGAGGCCTCGGACAGAGTGTTTCAGACACACGTGTGGTGACTGAATTTTGGTTACTCAGACTGGGAAACTGTGTGAATGTTAAGAAAATGGTCTGAAAATTCTCATTCTGATCATCTGCACTTGAAATCAATGAACGGATTTTCTTCCGGTTTCCTGTAATTTTGAATCCTGCCTTGTTTGCAGGCTGTGATGGGCCCATAGAGAACAGTAACTTTTATCCGTGCACACTTAGAACCAAAATCTTACGTGAGGTTTATGGGCCCCTGCCAACGTTTTCTAGTAGCATATATTCCTGTTACCTGTCTCAGGTGTGCTGTTGGGTGAAAAGGATGTATATAGGACAAAAATAATATGTCTTGCAAATGCCAGTATGAAAAACAACTCAGGAAAGACATTCTTTACACAGGTATTAGTGATGCGGACCCCAGCCCGCAGGGTCCGTGTGTTGTGGCTGCAATGAATAAATTCACACGGACTACAGAAGCAATGGCATGGCTGCTCTCTAAGTGAGACAGGGGGCCCCAACCCCTACCTGGACAGGCTTTTATTGCTTTTCTGGGTACATTACATCTAGGATGGTCCTCATTTACTATGCACAGGCTCACTGTAGGTGATTACCTTTTACAGATAACAAAGGAAAGAATGTTGATAATTACTTCAAAGAGAAGTATGTTGCAGACCAATGGGAAAAGTGGTTGAACTAGTTACACTCCATACATAGGAGGTTTAGCACAGATTTTAAGAAGTTACTTTCAAGATACACAGTAAACATTGGTTGCCTCAGTTCAGGGTGAGGGAGTTTTAGCCAAAGCAAGCCTAGGTAAAATGTAGGCCTGATTCCCCACGGGAAAACCTATCTGTGGGTATGGGTCCTGTGTGCCAACCTCGCTCTCCGTTGGTTCTCTGGGCCACACGTTAAATACACCGTGACACGTAATTACAAAACAATCTCCTAATGTTTTAATTGAATTTACGATCTTGTGTTGGGCCACGTTCATAGCCAGCCTGGGCCACACGGTTGGACACCCCTGATTTAGAGTCTTCTGTTTCCATTAAAATTTAACTTATGGTGCTGCTAACATAAGCTGTAGAGTGTGCATAAAATGATAAAATTAGAGTTAACTCAAAAACTTTTACATAGATTTGTAAAAGTTTAGTTTACATTCTTTGCATGTTCATTGTGTCAAGTTTGCAATATTAATAAATGACAAAACTTGCTATCTGGCCTCTCTTGTTTGGTTGAGAAGCTGGAATGTTTGCCAGTTGAGGGGACTGTAGCGGTGACCCAGCCTGCTGGGCCCTCTGCATTATGGACGGTAATTGGTTATTACATCACTGCAGAGTGTCCATTTCTGGGTTTGAATCTCAAAGCCTACCTTTCCTTCGCTTCCTTGGATTGCTGCTCGCTCATAAGTTTAGTTCTACTTGGATAAAGGGAATGGAAATATATCCCTTTTATAAACAAACTGCAGCTGCAGAAAGATTTTGCTTTGAAACTGTATCAAAGAAATTAATGGATAAACATTTACATATATTTTTATTCTCATCTGAGGACTTTTTTTTTATCATTGCTTTCAGAGAGGAAGGGAGAGTGAGAAACATTGACTGACTGCCTCTCGTATGTGCATGGATTCAGGGATCATATGCACCTTGACGGGGAATCGAACCCACAAGCTTTCAGTTACTGGACAATGCTCCAACCAACATCTCGATTAAATAAGCCATCCTGCCAACCTGATCACCACTCAGGCAGTGGCCACTCCGTGCGTGAAGACACCAACGGTGCATCTTCTCCTTTTGTGTTCTTGTCAATTTTTTCTTGTGACCGTTTTTCCAAATGGCTGCATCAGTTGCCACTTCTAGGAATGTACTTGTATTTCCAGCTGAAACAGTAACGATTCCTTTCATGATCACTTTTATTTAAGACAAGCTTTGCAGAATTGTAATAGATTATTTCATTGTAACTTTGGTTAAATTATGACTCCCTGCCCTGGGTGACCTTTGTTCTCAGCAGTGCAGCGGCCCTCAAGCAACACTGTAGCATTTACTGTCATGTTGTTACAACGGGATGAGCTGTCGCAGGAACTTAACTCTTTATATCAAGTAGCCTGTGGTGAAATTGGGTTCATTACATGTCATTTCGCCACGGTTCTAAGAACCTACTGACACCGTTAAGTGAGGACTTCCTGTACTGCTCTGATTTCTTCCGGTCAAGTTCTCCTCCTATTCTGCACCAAGGTTACAGCCTGGCGGCCTAAAGAATTTGCTATTCCTAACACGCCCCCAAGGCTTGGCTGCAACACAGGGAACCCTCCGTTAACCCCAAATGTTACATGAACCGACCCTGCAGAGCCGTTTCATGTAAGTGCCAGAACACTGTAATTCACTCCATCCCCTGGCTCATATTTATTAAAATTTTCATTTTTAAAATTCGTTTTTCCTCTATTTAACCAACTTTGGTTAACATCATGGAACCAAAATAATTTCCAAAGTGTTTTCCTTCTGTGCTATGTAAGCACGGCCATGGACTCACATTTTGAGGCATCGTCTACTTGACAATGGGTACCAGTGTGACGTAATAAACAGTTAATAGCTACATATGACTGTCCACAGACTAAACGTTCTGTGACCATCGGACTGTTTTTGGACTTTCTTCAGGAACTAAGGTCGAGGGGAACTATAAGACAAAGGAAACTTTGAAGTATTTTTATCATGTGCCTAAACAGGAAGAGAAAAATCTTTCGAGGCAAAAATAGGGAGAAGCGTGCTTAAAAATAGAAAAGCAGGAATGTCGACACATTTGATGTCACTTACCTTACAAGTTTTTCTACTTTCCTGTGAGAACCACTGAGAACTGCACCGGAGGTGTCGCGCAGAGGCTGGATCACACCGGGTTGGGGAGAAAAATGCTGACGCCAGTTGTCCTGTGTGGAAGGCCTGGGGGAAAGTGGCTTAGACAAGACCGGTGTTCATTCCTGTCTTGTAACACAGTTGGAGGGAAAAGGAAAACTGTTTTCTTTATAGAAGAATAAAATACCGCTTATTAGTCTTCGCAATTTATTTCACTAAGCAACTGTAGATAGAGAACCAAAACAAAAATAGGTCTTCAATATTTATCAAAGAAGTAAAAAGTCAGTAATAATTTCATTACAGCTTCTGAAAAAATTGGTAAAATTGTAAAGCGGAGAAAGATTTCTCAAGCCATCTGAATATTTTCCTCCTGTATTGAGGAAAATGTCTTCATGATTCTGCTAAAACATCACCTAACAATGCTGAGGTAGTCACGGAATGCCTGCAGTCACCGTCCTCCTACGAACCCCACGGACCGCCCTGCTCTGCGGGAGGCAGGTTAAAATCACATGCACAGCAGCTGCAGAACCTGGTGTGACAGCCATGATCGTTTGCTCGTGCCTCGTGCAAAAGCTCCCAGCCCTCGTTCTGCATGAAGTTACACACACGGTTGTCCTTCTATTCTGTTAAAACTACCCCCAAAGAAATCTTTAGAGCATCAAAGCTACAAAACAAATACATATAAAGCTATTTTTGTTTGAAATACATACATCCCAAGTGTCCATTTCCTGGAAAGGCAGATCCCCAAAGTCACGTGCTGTGAAAGCCCCTCCCCGGCGGCTTTACTTCGGCGGCCCAAGGTGAATCAGCGCCATGACCGTAGTGTAGCTATGAAATAAGTCATCGTCCCTAACCTCGTTACACTTCTTCAAGACAAAGTTCCCCGTGACTATGCGATCACATCCAATTTCTCCGTTTCCAAAGAAGCCAAACAAAGGAACGCCGGGGAAGAACTTTCGGAACGCATCAGCCTCCACGTTCCCCTTGGCTCTGTAGTACTGAAAGCCCCTGCCCACGCACGCGAACATGAAGCCCACGGTGTTGCGCTCGGGGATGCCGGCCGCTTTGAGGCGCTGCATCGCCGCCTCGGCTGTCTTCTCATCGCTGACGTCCTCGTTGAGAAGCACGGTGGCGCTCTGGATCCGCGGGCCACTGAACGACAGCCCGACCACCCCGGTGGCGTCGATGTCCAGAGGATGCCTGGAACGGTCAAGAAGAACAGTGGCAATTTACCATGAAGCCAAAACACAAAATGAAAATTTTAATATGATTTTAACATGTGAAACAGAAGAACACCCTCCTGATTCACTCACTGGCTGGCAGCCGCTGCCTTTAGCAGCCCTCACTCGGTCTGTGGCTCACCCTGCAGTCCGAGTGGGATGAGGGGTGCACATGACACCATTGAAATGAACACACTAAAGGGGCGCAGAAGGCACACCCCTGGACAAGGGACCCCTAGTCTCTCAGTCACAGACACAAAGGGGCAAATGCAACTCTACGGAGATTTCTGAAAGCAATCCTGAGTGTTCAGAGTGGTGTCCTTACCTCGCTCACTTCCTTAAAAGTAATGTGACAACTCCCTGGCTGGTGTGGCTCAGTGGATTGAGCACGGGCTTGGAACCAGAGGGTCCCGGTTCGATTCCCAGTCGGGGCACATGCCTGGGTTGCGGGCCAGGTCCCCAGTGAGGGCCATGTGAGAGGCAACCATACGTTGCTCTTTCTCTCCCTCTCTTTCTCCCTCCCTTCCCCTCTCTCTAAAAATAAATAAATAAAATCTTTAAAAAAAAAAGTAACGTTACAACTTTATTCATGTAGACAGTGACATCTGGCACAGGAAACTTGCCAGGGTCATTTACACCCGGTACTTTCCGTATCTCAGCTACAGAAATGCAATCATGGAGGGTATTTCTAGCTTTATGTTGTTTGGTCCATAAAGAAATACGATGACATAGCTGGGTCTTGTTTATTGTTTTCAGCCTCAAATTCAGCTTAATCAGAAGGTTAAAACATATTTCCTCTTTTTGTTTGTATTTGCCTGATACTTTTCAATGAAATATTTCATTCTTAATAAAAAAAGCAGTCTCAATAAAATGACAAAGCATAACACAGTGAACAGCCATGGGGGAAAACAAGCACCTTACATTTCCGTCATGTCACCAACATCGGAGGCTATGGAGCGGGCAAGAGTCACTGAACTACCGAGAAGCTAAGACTCAAAAAGCTTAGGTGACTAATATAAGAAAGCCGGCTAGTGGCAAAGCCAGTTCTGAGGGGCAGAAGCCACCTTCCCAAGTCTCCTGCAGTTCCTCTGACTTCGCCACAGTTCCTCTCCGGCACACAACTGCATGTGTGTTGTGAATCTCTAGCCTTGGAGAATCACTGGCCTACCTTTTTCGAGGGGTGGGAGCAGGCACATATCTGAACACCCTTAGGACGCAGCAGTGATTTATGCAAACGGCTTCTCGTACACGCTGATCCAGGACGAAGCCCACACTGACGTGGTGTCCTGTGAGGGACACTGTCTGCGGCAGGTGCACCAGGCAGAGCTGTGCAGACAGCCAGGCTGCCGGCTAGCACTGCTCAGAACTGAGTGCAGTCGGCTTCCCTTCCTTCCTCCCTAACGATGGTCCAGGGACCTGACTTAGCTATTTGCTTTCTCTGACCCACCAGTGGAGGCCAAAGGCGGGTAGGGTGCAACTTCACACCTGGGGCGACCGACACAGCCCTAAGAGAGGCTGAGCCCCAGCCGTGCTCCACGTCACTACGCTCGGGGCGAAACACTAACACAGACAGTGAGAAACAAGCACGGGCGCTTGCAGGACGCGTCTGGGGGCGGAGTCTCACTTTCCCGCTTTTGGAGACAGTTGATATTTCTGTTCACTTAAGTAGCTCAAACTCAAAACACTACATACTTTCATTCAAAATGGAAAGGGAGTAATGACAGAAGAGCAAGTATTTTTTTTAGCTTTGAAAGCAGAGCCTTAAGTAAACAACTGTTGTGTTTGACAAAGCCGTTCGAAAGGTCTAGTACAGAATTCCAAACACACGTGCCCAGTGGCACGGGTGGACCTGCAGAGGCCACATGCAAACAAAGGGTTTATGGCCAAAGAGATCTGAGGATGGCCACGGGTAACGTTACTCCCCCTCTAGAAGATTCTGGAAGCACTAAGCACATCAGAGGCTCTGAGAAGCTTGATCCTGAGATCTGCTCTTTGACAGAACTGGAGAGGAAGTGACACGCTGGTCACACGGAGGCAGAGTCGGACCTCAGTAGACAAGGCTGAAAATTACTTCTGAGGAGCGCACGCGTCCATCTGAGAGTTCTTTGAGGACATTTGTGTATGCACATTGCGTTCCCCGCCTGTGACAGAATTATGCTGAGTGAGGCCCTCAACCGGCACCCACCGTGACGTGGAGCGAACAGTTAGGTTAGCAAGTCTACAAACTTTTTTAAAAAGAACAACAGTGACAAAACCCCGAGGATGAGCCGCGCCGAGCGCAGACATACTTTTCAGAAGTCAGCGAGGCCAGGTTGTCCACCTGGCCACCAGCCACGATGACGTTCATGTCACTGAAAGCGCCGACGACTCGCTGCAGGTGGTCGCCGGCCCCCGCCCGGCAGCAGTTGTAGCCGAACACCAGGACCGCTCGGAGCTCGGGGTTCTCCAGGAGGCCTGCGGGGCGGCGAGGGGTGGCAAGGAGACACGGCCTCAGGACAGGAATTTTAAATTTACCCGATTAGCCCTGGCTGGTGTAGCTCAGTGGATTGAGCGCAGGCTGGGAACCAGAGGGTCCCGGTTCGATTCCCAGTCAGGGCACATGCCTGGGTTGCGGGCCAGGTCCCCATGAGGGCCACGTGAGAGGCAACCACACATTGCTGTTTCTCTCCCTCTCTGTCTCCCTCCCGTCCCCTCTCTCTAAAAATAAATAAAAATAAAATCTTTTAAATTTACCCTATTAAAACTGTTACTTTCCACCTTTGAAAGTAAAATGTTACCGTTAAAACCTGCACTCCTAGTTACGCGCAACTTAGTGCTGAAGCTCGCAAATTTCCCAGTTTTTACAAACGTGAATGCAACTCAAAATCTTTGCTACAGTTTTTCCCCAGTAAAAAAACTAAATGGCTATTTGAAAACTGCACAGTCAACACCCCACACACAAGGAAGCAGCCGGTCACCGAGCGGCACCCGTGGGGCAGGCCACGTCCACCCAGGCCCCACCTGGGACGAAAGCGACCCTGCTTTGCACAGAACAGAGCAAGCAGCAGCGGGAGCCTGGGATCCAGGGAAATGGAGAGAAAAGGCACCAACCCGGAGTGGGTTGAATGGTGGTTCCCCCCAAATAGATCCTCATCGAATACCTGGACTGGGGCCTGATTTGGAAAAAGGGTCCTGGCAGTTATAATTAAGGGTCTTGATGGGAGATCACCGAACGAAATTGATCTAGAATTTCTCTATCATGAGCCCACTGAACTCAGCCATCCCCTTGTCAACATCAACCTGCCTCTCTTCTTTGTTCGCCGTGTGCGTTTGCTGCCGAAATCCTTTCCGTCACCTGTACCACGCTGCCCTGCACGGGCAGACGCAGTCTTCGGCGGCGGCAGCCACAGACGCCAGGTACGTGCCAACGGCTCCAACCGCATCTCTGGCCTCAGCTTCAGACCAACAATTTTCTAACCACGTGACCGACTCCAAAGCAAGCTGGTCTGCTGACGTTGTCGGCTCCATCCAGCTCGTCTTCCAACATCAAGTCTCGTGAGGACACGACAAAGCCACCCTGGCTCGGCTACCCAGCCACATTCACTCCTGAAACCCTAGTTTCCTCTACACACAACACCAGCTCGCTTGGAAAGGCGCGGTCAGAGGTTTTCCTGAGAGGAGTTTGCCCCCGTGGCTGTGAGGGCGGCTTGCACAATGCAGCTACCGCTGCTATTGTTTCTGCAGCGCATGCTCTAAGACACTTTGCTCTCTACTCCCTTGGGACTCTGAGTCCCCTCGACAATAGAGCCCGATAAATTCTACCAGCAAAGCTGCCCTGAAGCCTAGAACCAGCCTGTGGCACGGCGCCCGGCTTAGGCCTTGGGAAATGCTGCCCATTCACAAGTGTGCCCTCTGTGGCGCAGTTTTTGTTTCTCGCTGGCTTCAGCGCCATTTCAAACAACGGAGTCTTGTGTCTGCAGGCGAGCTGACCTATGCGTTGACAAGGGGGTCACCACTGAGTATTTTTTATACCAACAGGAATTTTTAATGAGTTAATGCCAACCATTTCATTTGCAGATGTAGGTAAAAGGCCATAACACTGCCTTCCTCACTGGAGTAACCAGTTCGCTGCTACTGTGTCAAATGAAGCTTCGTCGCCAGAGCTCAGTGGGCCAATCAAGATTGTCACTCTTCCTAACGATCTCTCGTGACCTGCCTACTTCAGCCATGCTTCCTGAGTGACATGTCCTAGTAAACCCTTGCTCGACAGAGTCTGCCTTCACTTACACCTTTCCTCAAACCCGAAATGTGCTGCACTCGCCTTTCACCGCTTGTCTGAATGACCCACAGCTCCAGCCCGTGTACTCCAGCCGGACTCTCATGCAATCAGTCAACAGGGTGGGAATTATGGTAACTACAGCAACTTACCTACTTCAGTGAGGCGACGTCTCTCTACTGTTAAATTCTTTGGATCTTTGATGAAATGAAAGGGTTGTATTTTTACTCCTTCAATCTGAGGGAAGAGCAGAGCAAAGCCAGATTCTCCAATTTCTATTTCCTGAGGCCGACGGCTACCTGATCCCATTGGCGTCACTAGGAGACAAGTGAAGCAGTTTGGTGAACAGATGCAATAAAAACTGAAGGTTCAAACAACAAAACGGAAGGCTGACCTCACAGACTGCCCACCGCCCACCCCATCCCCCAGCCAACCAGCACGCTCGCGGCATCACTGCCCCGCCACCGCCTCAACAGAGTGTCTCTCTCCCATTAGCTAGAAAAAGAATCAAACCATAAAAACCAGCAAAAATTCAGAGCAGCAAACTGGGAAAATGGCACTATTTATGCGACCAACTTCGAAAGTGGTAGCCGAGAAGAGAAACAGCAGTTCCTGGGGCGGCCCCTGCCCTCACCCAGCAGAAGCAGTGACAGTGAGCATGCGCACTAGCTCTGGTCTGCAGAGGGGCAGAAGACAACGGTTTCCCCCTCGAGAACGGCTCCTAGGAAGATATGTGGTACAACTGGTGTGTACAGACAGCCCGGAGATATGACACAGTGATCACAGCGACTACCGCCAATGTGTTTTGCATGGCCAAGAATATAAATGAGAGGCAGGAAATCACCCTGGGGCCTTGCTCTCACCTACAATCCCTGGGGTCACGATCCCCAGCACGTGGCACCGCTCCGGGAACAGCTTCTCCAGGGCCAGCGCCGTGTCCGTTGTCGTCCTTTTCCTTGCTGCAACGACACAGCGCAACAGTGTCAGATGTCACCCGCACAAACTCACACCCGATGGTGCCCCTGCAAGTGTAAGTCATTTCACACTGGAATGCTTCATACAGAGGTTTAAAAACTTTGAGGAAAACAACTGTGTTCCTGGTTTGGGCGTGTTTTACATTTTAATCCTAAACTTGACCTGTTAGCATCACCAGCTGGCCTTTCTGCTTTGTTCACATGACAGCTTTTGCTCCAGTGACGTCAAACTTTGCT
>PVJI01024274.1:0-22206 GCA_004026765.1 Micronycteris hirsuta
GTGGTTCTTCTGGGTAAGGGGAAGTGACAGAGATGGAAACTCTATAAAGGAATGGAAAGCACCGGAAATTGTAAATATGTGTGGAAGTACAAAATATTTTATTCTCTTAATTTTTAAAAAGAAAGCATCAATGTTTAAAGAAAATAGACACCTTATTGTGATCATAATGCATTTGGAGTAATGCGTGTGACACCACCACTAATGGCATGGGATAGGTGGGACGCGACTGTCACAGTGCCTTTGCATTTTATATGAAGAGCGGACTGTGATGAGTGAAGGAAAAATACTGCGCTCCTGGAGGAGTCTTCGCCAAGCAAACTTCCATGCAGGGACTATCTTCTTAATTGCCCCAAAGAGGTATCACAGTTGCTGTCATTCCAGTGCATAGATAAGTTAATTCATTACATTCGATGGACATTTTTGGCCTTAATTTTCTAAAAGAAACTCATTTCAGAAGGGTTGTGCAGAAGAGAAAGAATACAAACTATCAAGATTGTGGATAAAAGAAGAGATATTGCTATAGATTGTACAGACATTAAAAAGATAGTAAACAAATATTACATTTTTATGTCAATAAATCTGAAAACCTAGCTTAAACAGAAACATTGATAAAATCTAGAACTTGCCCAAGTGATGAAATGAAATAGAAATCTGAACATACACACACAATAAATTGAATTTTTTTGCAAAAAACCATCAAATACACACATGCGTACCAACGTGCATATTCCAGAGATAGTCTCACTGGTTAAATTCCGTCAAACACTGAAGCAAGAAATAACACCAATTGTACAAATTCCCTCTCAGAAATTAGAGAAGGGAAGACTTCTCAACTTGATTCATGAGGCCAGCAACACTCTGATATCAAAGACATTACAAGAAAAGAAAATTAAGATTGCTATCTCTTATAAACACACCCACAAACATCCTTGATGAAATATCAGCAATTTGAATCCAGGGATATGTCCAAAGGATTATTTCTGGAGTGCAAGGTTGAGTTAGCATTTTAAAAATCTATTTTAACAGACTAAAGGAGATTTCTTTCCCTGACATTACCGCACCTGTGCTGGGAAAGAAGGATCTTTTCAGAACAATTAATAACCGGTTCAGGCTGGGAATCCCATTGTGAAAATGGCTGCGTGTAATTAATATATTGCACTGTGACATTTTAAGCGGTATTGTCTTTGCCTCTGCCAAGACCGAGGCAGCAAGGCGGTGCTGGGCTTAAATTGAAGGTAACTTAAGCCGTAGTTAATGATATGAGGGAACAACTATTTTAACCAGAAGGTTTAAAAAACCCAGCGTGATTTATGTTAGATCTATTGCAAATATTCGCGTATTGTATTATACTACTGGGAGCCATGGGGGAATCTAAGAACTCTGTCACAGGTTCTATTGACCGTTTCATAAGTTGTTTCAGAAGACATTAATCTTTTCCACCTCCTATTGGAGTGCCAGCTCGCAGAGGGCTCTTATTTTAATTTCCAAGTTTTCATTTGGAAATTCATATTCTCTCTCTCTCTCAAGCAGTTGCCTAGTAGTGGAATGAAATCTTAGCAAAATCAAGCATTTGAAGCTGTAAGGAAAATGATAAAAATACGATTCGATTTGCCAATCACTATTTACTCACGGAAGCTATCTTTTCTTTTTGAAATATTCTGATGCCTGTGATCAGCTTTTTGGTTTGGGAATTAGTAAATTCGAGGTGAAATACCTAACCAGTGGCAGCAGGGTCTAAAGTAGCCTCACGTGTCCTGACCTCTAGGTCATTGCTTTTGGGTCCGTGCGCTTCAGACACCAGAGTTCTATTACATTGGAGGTGAGCCTGGAGCAAAACATAAGCATAAGGTGCCAAAATGAATAATCGTGGTGTAAAATAGATTTTTAAATGGTGGCACAGGGTAGACTTCTTATAAATATAATTTCTGTTAAATATTTCTATTTGGACTGGAACAGAGGGAGATTATTAAATAAATTTCCAATTCATGAACAACACAAAAACCGTATATGAAGCCAAGAGTACAAAGATGAATTAAACAGAGAGTGTAGCTTGAGGGCATTTAAAAAGCTGCAATACCATCACAAGTCACAAAACTCAGCATAGCCCTGCTATTGTTTTTATTCTTTCTTCCTACAGATATTAGTGTATCTCTTGAAGTTTATATACTGAAACTTGGATGTGTCCAGTACAAAGGAGCTGGGGGGGGGGCATTTTTTTATTAGAGGAGATGCTTTTAAATACAGTCTATCATATTTTTCTCTTGGAAGAAATCCTGAAGAATTACATGTGTTTAAAAAATATATAAGTCTAATGATGCTATATCTCTTTAAAAGAGTTTTCAACCTCTCTCCTTCTGTTTTAAGGAATTTTAAGGAATCTGAAATTAAATTCCTTAGCCCTCTGCCATAGGCCTGTCGTAAACTGCCCCGTAACTGCATCTGCCCCTCTGTTTTCCTCCTGTACTACTATTCAGCAGGTAACTGTGCTTAATTCAGTCTTGCTAATCCATTTACTTTTTCTCTAAGGTCCTGCCTTTAAGATTTTGCTTACATTGTCATCTCTGCCTGGAGCACCCTTACCTTCTTACCTAATTAATGTTATTTTACTAATTATGAAATATATTGCTCAACTGTTTCTTCCTCTGAATACCCCAGGCAGGAAAACTCACTACTCTCTCTGCATCTCTGCAGTAGTCTGGATTGATTATTCCATTTCAGCAGGGATTGGTAAACTAAATCGGCCCTCAGCTTGTTCTTATAAATAAAGTTTTATTAGATCACAGCCGTGTCCATTCATTTACGTATTGTCTCTGGCTGATTTCATGCCACAGTAGCAACATTGAGTAGTCATGACAAAGATTATATGGCCCACTAGATTAAAGTATTTATGTTGACTTTGATATTAAAGGTTTGCCAACTCCTGTACCAGACTGTGACCTTCAGGAGAACAAAAACAAAATACATTCTCATCTGAGTCCCTGACATTTTGCTTTGTGCTGCCCCCATCTCTTAATTATTTGTTGAACCAGCTATAAATAAGTATACTGTAGTAGGTAAGAATCTAATCTCTGAGGTTCAGCCATCTGACTTATACTGTTTCCACATTCTAGAGGTGAGACCCAAAATGAATTACATCATTCATCGGTGCCACGGTCTTCTGTAAAATAAGGGTAACGATGTCTCTCTCACATAACTAATGTGAGAATTAAATCTCATAATACACAGGTAGCCCTGAATCTAGTGACTGACGTGTATCAAATACCCACTACCAGTCGGTAGTGATGTCATTATCATCACACATAGTTTGTAACATGTTGTAGTCTTTAGTAATTCATTAAAGAACTCTGGGCCTCATTTTCCTCCCATATAGAAGAGTTATCTTCCCAAGCTCCCTTATGCAGCGGGAACATTTTGATCGCACGAGCACACGTATGGTTCACACAGACAGCGAGAGAGAAAAGTGACATCAGCCTGGGCAGCAACAGCAGTTGGTGACTCAGCCATAGAGTCCACATCACCCTCAGAGCCCACAAGAGTCACCACTTGGAAAACAGGCTTTCCTGCTTTGTGAGACTCGAGGCTGGATGTCTGAGCTTAACTAAATCAGGGCGAGAGGGCCATCCACGAGCCTGGGAGGTGAATAACCAGACAGAAATAAGTGACCCCCCAAATCTGAGAGATTTTTGAGATGAGTTGTTCTGACAAGATTGTGAATCTGCAGTGAGCTTTGCTGCACTTACAATCATTCTGGTTTTAAGATCTATTTTCTCAACCAATTTAAATGTTACGCAGAGAGGTTTTTTAATTTAACACTATAACCATAAAACTTAAACATCAAAAAGTGACATCCTATTTCTATTTTATTGTTTCTGGAAAAGTCTCTCTGCAGCTTTCACTAGTCAAGGAAGATGTACAACCTCAGATCCAGGACCTTTCGGAGAATGGACAAAATATGGCAGAGGGATAAAGAACAAAAAAAACCCAAACACGCTCAAAGCCTCTGAGAAATTGTCTTGCCAATCAAATACCGTGACCTGATATTTAACTCGAACCAGTAGCAGACTCCTTTCTCCCGGTAACAAAGAGGACGTTGTCTGCTGGATGGACATGACAGGGAGCTCTGCAGACCCAGCACGAAAAGGTTACTTCATCTATAAAGACAATCACTGTCTCTGGTGAGGACCAGCAACGGTGATTAACTTAAACACACACCCTTAAATATGGGAGAAGGGTTGACTGAAGGTGAACACAGGGAAACGTTTTGAAGCCAATTTATTGGTCAGATTGAGAATATCTGGATAAAATGCCTGTTCTGTTCCCTTCTAATGTCGATCATTTAGGGCCCATTAACACCAGATAATCTATTGGCTTTCACTATTGATTGTAAGCATACCCGTGTTAACCTTTGCACCACAGTAAAGTTTGTCTTTTTTTTTTTTTAAGATTTTTTATTTATGTTTAGAGAGAAGGGAGGGGAGGGAGACAGAGAGGGAGAGAAACAGCAATGTACTGTTGCCTCTCACATGGCCCTCACGGGGACCTGGCCCGCAACCCAGGCATGTGCCCTGACTGGGAATCGAACCGGGATCCTCTGGTTCCCAGCCCGCGCTCAATCCACTGAGCTACACCAGCCAGGGCCAAGTAAAGTTTGTCTTTTAAAATCAAGGATTACCTGTCACACACAAAATACAACACTCTGGTTTTCCTTCGAGGTGTGTTTGTTAAATGACAAACAGTGAAATCAGCACCTATGGGGATCTCTAATTTCAACATCGTGTGATTACATTATTTTTTGTGGCACTTACCGGTGCCTGTTAGAAAGAATATTACAGACATTTCCAAGATTTACAGGACTTTTCTGAGGACTTTAATTAAAGAGAAGTGAATGGGTTGGATAGCTGGTGGCACGTGCAGAACTTTGCAGATCAGAAATGGACAAACTCTGCCGCACCATTTAAACGAAACTGTTGGCAGATAATAATTACATGTTTCGTCTGTCTTTTTTCTCGGGGCTGTGAATTTTAAATGATAACACTCCACTCACCCCAATGTGAGAAATTGAGTCTCTGTAATCAGCTCAAGTTATTCCTGCTTTGCTTGTATCCCATTATTTAAAGCATACTCTTTTTCAGTAATTATTATGTATTATCTTCCCTATGATTATTTTTTCTTTTTCTGCCTCACTTATTTTTGGATGTCACAATTGCACCTAGTTGAATACTAGATGAAAATACAATGCAGTCTCTCCTCATTACTCTGCCCTGCCATGGCTCTGGATCATTTTTTGGGAACTTCTTGGAACTCTTTCCAATTTGTCTCCTCCTTTGTGATATTTCAATGAGCTAAAGGAAAAGCTGGGGGCAAATAAAGGCAAGAAACTCACTGCCCTGGAATGGAGAGATAATTCAGAGCAGCGAGGCTTGGTGGCATATCCCGGCGAGGACACTCCTTCCCTGGTATGTCTCTGTCTCCAACGCCTCAGGGGCTGGGTTTTTACGTTTCCTGGTAATGCCGCCACGTGCCATAATGTGCTTTATTTTCAGAAGGCTGGACCACAAGTATTCTGACCAGAGTTGGAACCAGAACAGTCTTTAAATATCGAAGCTCTGTGTGGCGTGAAGTGTTAAGTGAAATGCAGTTTGATTCTGCAGCACGATTTTGTGTCTTGATCAGCAAGCGCACCGTACCCACTGCCTGAGACAGTCCCCGGCACATCCCTGCTGTAGAAATAATGAATAATGCCCATGGAAAAGGGAGCACATGTGGTCCTTATGACAGGGCTATGATGTAAAAATTATTGTTGTGCCAGTCGAGGTCCAGGGAGGAGACAGAAGTCACATCAGTTGTTTCAATAGCGACAAAAATGATTTAAAGAATTGTTAACTAGGTATAACAAAATCGTTTGCTAGGCAACTGAGGAAGCCCACAGAGAGAACTGAGCTGTCACAGGCAGCCAGCGCAGAAAGCAGCTGACACCACTCCGATAGAGTTTGCAGCATTAGATCTGGAAGCTCGGGGAACAGCCGCGTGGGGCTGGCACGCAGGCCTTGGGGAAGGGCCACCGCTGGCTGACAGCACAGGAGGAGCCCCAGGGGACTAGGACTGTGGGCTTGGAGGCCCTGGGTGGGGCGCGGATGTCTCTGAGGGGGAGAGCTCTGATGAAGTCGGTGTCTCAAGCATTGAAAAAAATCCACGCTGCTGTAGGAATGGACGGTGGCTCCGGGGGAAGCCAGGCCATGGCGGGGGGAGGTTCTGCAGCAGGAGGAGACGGGCCGGCTGGAGGACAAGGCAGGACGCAATCGGGAAGGAGGGGTCCTTCTGCCTCAGCCTTACAATCTCTCTCCAGGGCCCAACACAGAAACACTGGCAGACGGGCGTGCCAGACCCGCCGGACTAAGGCAGAGAGATGTTAAATAACTTGTTCATGTCCCTAGTTTTCCATGTTCACTCAAGTATGAGAGGAGAATAAGATCCCAAATTAGTACCATTTCCCAGTAAGTCCTATAACACGCCTGGGGCATTGTGGGAAAATATATTACAAATATTACATTAGTTATATTGTAACTAATATATGCATTGTCAATATGCATAAAAATCGATAAGAAGGCTTTTTAGTCCTCTTTATAAATTTTGAAAAAATATTTTTTCTCATATGAAAAATTTTTTGAAAGATTTTACGTCTTGCCCACCTTGAGTCCCCAAAATAATTTTCTTGGAAGAAATAACAAATCAAGCAATTCTGTTTGTAAAATAATTTTAAATATTTTTTATTTTATTTTTTATTTTGTATTATTTTCAGATAATTTGCTTTCTTTGGGGGTTATATATTTTACATCATCATGCAGCCTCTACTATATGAAATGTTAAAAAGTTTTGTATGAGGACTCAGGAGTGAAGGCCCCGAGGCCAGATCAGCTACCGGGGAATTCAGATCAGTCACAGCCAAGACGCTTCTGAGGTAAGCAAGCAAAATACAACCAGAGGAACAAAATAGAACCAGAGACATTGAAGTTTAGAACATTCTGGCAGTAACCAGAGGGGAGGGGGAAGGGGAGAAGGGGGACAAGAGTATTCAGGAACTGCTATAAAGGACACATGGACAAAACCAAGGGGGAGGGGGGAAGCAAGGGAGGGAGGTGGGTTTGCCTGGGGTGGGGTCGGGGGAGGGTAAATGCGGACAACTGTAATTGAACAACAATAAAATAATTTAAAAAAAAACAAAAAAACAAAAAACTAAAAAAAAAACAATGATCATTAATTTGTTTAGGAAAAATTACTAAACTCAGAAACAGAGCAGTAATTTAGTAGCATCTGCTGCCACTGGCAGAGTTGCGTATCTGCCACCAGGTGCTTATAGTTGTAAAAGACCCCTTTTATGTTAAAACACAGTGTACAAGATAATTGCACAAAAGAAATTTTTGCTACAAAATAAATCTTATTTATATCGATTTGGCTGTTTTTAGGACTGTCTTTAGTCTGTGCTGTTAACTAATAACTTCTGTTGAAAAATATTTGCTGGCTTGGAAAGGAGGGCATTCAAAGAGAGCTGTGTTCAGTGGCAGTTTTGACAGGAAGCTGGGAGGAGGCTGCTCCGGGCGTGCGGGCGATGGGAGCTGGGCTGGTGTGCTTCGTCGGGCTGGTGACAATCTCGGTGATTCTCACCGACACCGTTAAACAACAACCTTCGGCAAAGTCCAGCTCTGCCCAAAATGTCCATTATGAGAAAGGATGTTTCTGGTAGATTTGGGTGATGACCTAGAGTTATGGGTCGAAGATTATATCAATAATTGAAGTACTTTTAAAGAAAAGATAAAAATGATAAATAGGCCTAAAAAGTCATATATGTTACGCCCATTTCAAAAGCTCTGGTGCCTCAGGATGACAGAGTACAGCCATCAACATTTACAAAATATCAGCAAACATTATTTTTAAGATATGTGGATCAATCATTCATGTAAAGAGAGTTTATTAATTAAATTCTCTATTTTCAGCATTGGCAAACACGGCGGGGTGGGGGCGGGGGGGGTTGCCGAAGGTGACCGAAACAGTGACTGCCTCAAGGAGATATCAATTAATCACAGAGACAACATTTTTACCAGAGAACGAGTTGAGAACAATTTAGGGCACTAATTAATTACAGTTGACTTTCATAGTAACCAGGGAAATAAGCCAAGCAATGGGATTAGGCTGGAAATGAAAATTTATTTCTAATCATCTTTGGTGGGAAGGCTCTACAGTAGATGCGGGTTTTTCCGACTTTCACCTGAACATCTCCGTTCATTGTCACGCCCCTGCCTTCCCCCACGAGCACGCCTTTCCCTTCCACCTGCCCGCCTCAGTGAGGTTACAGTAGACCTCCTCGTTTTGGTCTTTCACCGTTAGTACTCCTTTAATGCCGTTGGTTTACCAGACAGGACTGAAATCTGTTTATCTGTCTTTGGCAGCAGAGACGGCATCTGTCTTGCTCTTCTGGTCTCTCTGAGCCTCACACGGTCCCTGTTCAGAGATGGGCTGGATGACTCATCAAGACTAAGCCTGCCCCCTTTGTCCGCTCTAGGTCTACTATATTTGCTATTTTTGTTGCTCAAGAAGTTTGCAGGCAACATCTAGACTTCTGGTAGCAGACCCTGCTCCTTAGGCAATTCTGTGAGACCCAAACCTACCCTGTTACCTCCTAAAGGTCGACATTGCTCAAGAATGAAAATGACAGCCCACACGTTCTCCACAGGGCCTCCTCTCGGCCTCTTGCAGCAGTGGTGGTCGTTCTATGGAATAAATTAAAATCATGCATGTGTGGCGGTGGGTGAGGGCAGGGCAAGTCCAGTTCTTGGTCTAGATGCACGTTCTACGTCAAAGTATTGATATTTGTTTGGTTTGGAACAGCAAACACCATCGTGCTTACCAGGAGCTGTAGCTCCTGACCTTGGACCAGTCTTGGGGTAGAAAGTGGGTTCCTGGTCAGATGAGGTGAGAGAGAGGGCCTCTCCCAATCATATGCTGAGGGTGTTGGGGTCATCTGGGCTTTCCTGAATGCCTAGCACGCTTGCCCCTGAACTGAAGACCACCGATGCTGTCCCTTGGTGCACACTGGGGCTCCTACACTTACTGCACCATCCATGATGCCCGAACTTCTTGCGCTGCCCTTCTGCTCTCTCTGGCCAGAAGAGACATTCCGAAAGATTCTTCACCTCTTCTCCATGGGTGTGGGTCATAGTGATTTCCTTTCTGCCCCTCTACAACTTCTAAATATTGAAATATTATACATGATTTGAATATGTAATGATAATAATCTAAGAGTAATAATTGATTAAAATCAGTGAAAGAAGACGTGCCATTATCAACAACCCAAAGGACACCAGTTGTTCCAGGACACCAATGACTAGAATTTATTTCTGATTTTTTTTTGATGGGGAGGCTCTACAGTAGGTGAGAGAATCCACACGGTTCACATAGAATCCATGCTGTGCACCTGGAATCCCGGAGAATAAGGGACCAGAGTATGACCTCTGAAAATGGGTCTTAGCCTAAATCATTTCATTCATCATTTTTACCACTTTCTGAGTAAAAGAATAATGCTATGGGTTACAGATAAATTGAAAATCCAAGCATCAGTGTGCTCTTACCCAGCAGGTTTTAAGAGTTTTGCCATTTGGTACCAGCTGAATATGATTGATTATAGACTCTTATCTGAGTAGGGGAAAAGTAGAGAGATGTATCCACAGCATGCATTACCCATTATCTGTTTACTGAAATGGGTATGTGATAACTGCCCTGAGTCACTGGGGACAGTATTTTGAAAAGCAGTGTCTACATCTAATCAGTGACAAACCCATTCGTAACTAGTGATTTGGACAAAAAATGATACTATAGGTGTAAGGTACTTTTTTTATTATTTAGAATCATGTCAATTCACATGAATAAAACATGTTTATATTTCACAACTAAAGGGAGAAAAATCAAAGCGAACATAATCTACAGATTATTGGCTTATATTAAAGAAAAACAATGCCAAAGCTTTAAAAAAACAACTAAGTATGCTTTCTTTTTTCCACTGAAGCCTTATGTCCTTAATCTTTGTTGGGATGGAATTTTTATATGGGTGCTAAACAGCACTAAAAATAGGATTTCTAATGGCAAGAATCATAGGCTTTTAACTGCATAATATGGTGAGCGCTGCTATAACTTAGCACTTACAGGGTTTTGGTACATTTTGGAATAGTTTGTTTAAGACTGTTCTAATGTGTTTATAGCTCCTTTTCTATCAAGCCTGATTTAAGCAGTGCCTTATCAAGTTTTTACTGTATATACTGGGTGGAAATACTTACTTTGTGTATTTCTCTAGCTGAAATCTCCATAAATCAGATACCCCCAATGCAACTGCAGAATTGTATTGGATTTGTAATAAACTTTAGAAGGCTTGAGTCACCGCAGACTAATGGCAAAGCACCATCCCCACAGATATTCAAGTATAAAATAAAGAGAAAGTAGAGGTGGGGGAAGCAAAAAGAACCCCAGAAAAAACTGTCAGTCTTCACACCGTTGGTCTTGCTTCAGACTCCATTACGGGGAAACGCCCTATTGACATTGTAATTTCTTTGATAGTTTGAATACAGTGGTCTTGGACCAAATCAGGGAACTGTTTCAGTCTTGCCAGGTTAGAGTTTAAAGAACTTTCTGCTTGTTGTTTTACTATTTTCTTTTTAAAGATTTTATTTATTTATTTTTAGAGAGGGGGAATGGAGGGAGAAAGGGAGAAAAATATCAATGTGAGAGGGAAACATGGATCAGCCGCCTCTCATATGCACCCCGTCCAGGGACCAAACCTGCAACCCAGGCAGTTGCCCTGACCAGGTATCCAACCTGCGACCGTTCCATTTGTGGCACAATGCCCAACTGAGCCACACAGGTAAGGGCACGTGTTTTACGATTAAGGACCCTCTCTGTTTTAATGTCACAAACCGCAAAAAATGTTACCAGATTTAAAACTTAGTTAATAGATAACGTTGGCAGTTAATAAAGGAATTACGTTAAAGCAAATGTAATGACTGAAGGGAAGGCTTTCCCCAGCGTCAGCCAACCCCGTGGGCACTACAGCGTAGCACTGTGGGAAAATTACGTAGTGCACGCTCAAGCTGGACGGAACAGGAAGCACAGCGGACGTTTCTGAATTCATTTATCTTTCACAATGGCCTAAATTAAATGATCAGAATAAACTATGACTAATATCTGCTGGACTATGTCCCAGGGAGTCAGATTGAACTCGGATACTGAGATTATCAAGATGAATGATGATGTTAGTGATTATATTAGTATTTTTCCTAACAAAAATTGTGATTCCAGTTCTAAAAGATAGCGGAACAAACAAGACAAATTATTTAACTTTGGACAGTTGCAGAGTTTGGGGGATTTCTTTCTATACTTTTTCATACTCTCTAAGTATCATTTAAGATAGCTTACAAAAGTACCTAGAGGGCGAATATTAGAGAGGAGATCTCAGGAATGCGAAGACGAGAAGGGATACTGCTGGTGGACGTGAGGCATGCACAGCGTTAGGGAGGCGCTGTTTAGCCGCTGGTGGTCCTGGCCTGTTCAGCTCCTGGTCTTTCTCCGTGTTTCCCCCGACACCTGGCATGGTGTCCCTACGTTTCCAGTTGCTGGCTTCTCATCTTTCAGGTCTCAGCTTAAATGTGATGGGTCCTTTGAGTTCTTGCCCATCTAAATGCTTTTAAGCTAAGTAAGAGTGACTTAAATAATTACATGGAAAGGGAGTCTGAGGTTTATCAGCTCAGCAGTGTCAGCCAGGACGTGCTTCTGTTCCTCTTCCCTCTCTGCTGTCCTCAGCACAGGGCTGGACGCAGTCTCGTCACTGTGTGATGGCAAGTTGTCTGCTGCCGATGCAAGTGTTTATGGTGGTTCGCACAAAGAAGGAAGAACATTTCTATTTATGTGTCTTTCTTATTGAGGTATAATGCACATACAACATGGTAGAAACTCCAGTATAACATAAATAAGTCATGGGGATGTCATATACAGTACGGTGACTGTAGTTAATACTGTATTGCATATTTGAAAGTTGCTAGGAAGTTTATCTGAAAAGTCTGCACCACAAGAAAAAAATTTTGTAACTGTGTGTGGTGAAAGCTATTAACTGGACTTACTGTGGTGGTGATTTTGCCGTATATACAAATATAATGGTACGTGTCTTTTTTTAAATTAGGGAGTAAAACCACTTGCAGGAGCATGCACTACTGGTATCCCTGTGTGTCTCATTGGATGGGGTTCTGTCTCGTGCCCAGGCCTGAATGACTCAATGTCGAGGGGATGGAGTTATCATGATTAAGTTACCGTCATCAACGTTGACCTCCTAGGCTGGGGAAGAGCCCTTTCCCTGCAGTGCAGGAGAATGTGAACCCCTGAACTCCTGCAGATGATGGTGAATGAGGGTGGACACCCCAGCCCCCTCCCACACTGCCCTGCCCCTTAGGCCTGGCTGCCTCCAGCAGTTCCTCCCTGGGGCCATCACCTGACTCCATCCTCTCCCAGCACAGGAATCACCAGTGTTTATTTTATTAATTTGCTTCTTAAACCATCTTGAAACTCCATGAGAGGAGGGGCTTGTTCACTGTTGTATCCTTAGAACTAAGCAAATGGAGATGATTAGTAAATATTTTTATTAGATAAATAACTACCAAAAAAAAAGAATCATGTAATTCACAGTAGCATTAAACATTAATCTCTTTAATTAGAAGAAATGAAGCATCCTTCTACAAAGACCTAATTTTTTTTTTAGCTCATAAAAGAAACATTATGTGCTAATATCCTTGTGAGGGTGATTCGAAGTCTCAAATCACAGCATACAGCTGACCCGATGTTCACAGACGCGACACCTGCATGTGAGTCAGGCTCCCGGCAGGAAGCGGGAGGCACACTCTCAGTGAATTGAAGAGTTTAGTGAAGGGCCCAGGTGTAGGGATGAGCGAAAGGCAAGTGATGGTCATGGTGAACGCCCAGCGTCTGGGGGCAAGAACAAGGAGCTCGTCCTGAACCATGTTAGAGCTTCAGTGTTGGCAGGAGTGATCCTGGACGGGGGGAACTCTAGGCAGCTCAGTCACTACCAAACTAGGGCCCGGCCCAGAGGGAGCCAGGAGGAAAGTACTCTGAGCTCTCTCTTCTCGCCTTCAAATGTCAGAACCAAATCGGAAGCCAAAGGGAAGCATAGATATGCGTATACGAGGGGTATAGTCACACATATATACACACATGTGCACATGTATACATACATCATACATACATACATATATACTTATAAATATTATAGACTTTGGGCTCCCTGTGGCTTCCAGATAGATAGATAGATGAGATATAGTATCTAAAAAGGCAAACAGAATTCCCAGCTTATTTCTCCCAGTTTTTCACCCAAAATTCATTATTACCCTTTTCTTGTTATACTTCCCTTAATTAAAAACAAAAAGTTAACCTCACACTTACATCCCCAACATAGGGTAAGCAGAATTCCCACTAACAAGTGTATTATCTCAAGGGATGTTAATTTAGTCATATTTTAACCCGGATCCTGAATTGCAACTTGAATCATTACCGGTGTCCTTTGTATAAGGTAGCAGGGAAATAATGGGGGACGGAAGTCATTAATTCACACAAAATGTAGTGCTAGTGCCCTGCTTCTGTCATGCCATTTGCATTAATAACCGTAATTCCTTTCTTTCACCTGCAATTTAATGTTCTCCTTATCTTCTGATAGCACCTAGGACTTAATGTACCTGAAATTCAAGTCTTCAGTGGTGTTTTCTTGTTGCTTTGCTACACTTTTCTATTGACATCTGAGTTCTAAGATGTACACCACAGTCACATCTTGTCCCTTCCAGGGTCACAGTTAAGGGTGACTCAGAAGTTTGCATACAGGGTGTGGCAAAAGTTGTGAGTACGAAACACGAAGTTTATTCTGCTATTATTATTTATTAATCATTGTATTATTTTCCATACAAACAACTGTAAACCTACGTTTGCCCCTCCCTGTATATTAGCTACATTCTATAAGTCATTTATTGGCCTCATTCAGTTTTCCTTGGAAATGTCTCATTTAAACCTTTTTGACTAGAGATGCCCATTGATGAAAGAACTGAATTAACCAGTCATGCAGACTGATAATACCAGTCCCAGGTGCTTAGTCAATTTATCAAATCCAAAATCCCAAGAGAGTGCGTGCATGTAAATAAACTTAGCCCAAATTTAATATGATGCTTTTTCACAAATGTACATCTGCTGGTGACAGAAGGATTTGGAGATGCTGAGTTCTCAGCATCAGATGTACTTCACTTATTGCCGTATCCCTAGTGTCAGAACTCACTTCTTTACCAAGGCTTTACTTTAGCATAGGAGGCCCGAAAGCTGCATGTTTAACCCTGAAGGGCAGACATGGTTGAATACTGGGCTGTACGGTGTGCCGGGCTGCAATCCCCTGTACTTTGAAGTAAGTCAACACTTTAAATGCACTTTTCCTTTGCGTACATTCCCCAGGGCAGTCAGAAATAGTTATCCTTCCTTACCAACTTGGTAAACCCTATCACTGCTTTGGTAACTAAGTGTCTAACTTCCCTTCACTTGCCCCTCCTCCCACACTACCAATGGAGTTGGACTGAGTGTCAGGGGTGCAGCTGCAGGCCACAGCGTTCCAAGGGCCATTGCCCCTCTCAAGGAGCAGTTCTCTGTGCTGATGAACTGTGTGAGCATTCCTATCCTGTTAGCCTGTTTTGAGAGTGTATTTTGGGAATGTCTCTGGCAGTCATTACTGTAACACCAGGGGCTCCTGCAGGAGACACTTGTCACAACCAGAGAGTCAATTGAAGAGAGTTTAATGATGTGCTACTGAATCACCAAGGGACTGGTAAGCGCTGAAAGCTGCTACCTCCGTTAGGTCCGGGAGTCTCTGCAGAGAAAGCAGTTTCTGGGACAAGAGAGAAGCTGCAGCAGAGAGAAAACAGCCACATGGCAGGAGCTGTGGACACAGATAAAAGGACACAGCCAGTGCCAACACCAGGATCTGGCACAGAGAGGACGGCAATAAAAATATCTTGGCTTTTTCTTTCTCCTATAGCTAATGTTCCTGTGTCTCTCACTGGCTGAATCTAATTGGTAGCTAGCGGGTAAGAAAGCTGAGGAATTACGTAGTCTGTAGATTTCAGCCTCGGAGGGCACTGAGCAGAGCAGAAAGGAAGGGAGGGGAAAGTGGAATTTGCCAGAACACCTTGTTTATTCCTCTTGAAGGGAGGAGAAGATGAATAGGGATGAATACTATATTTTACATGGTTCTGAGGGTACCGAATTTTTTAAATGACTTAAATAACATATACAGAGGACTGTGATTATCTCACTATTTCTCTAAAAGCATTGTAGGAAAATGGCCCGGCTGGTGTAGCTCAGTGGATTGAGTGCGGGCTGGGAACCAAAGGGTCCCGGTTCGATTCCCAGTCAGGGCACATGCCTGGGTTGCAGGCCAGGTCCCCAGCGAGGGCCATGTGAGAGGCAACCACACATGGATGTTTCTCCTTCTCTTTCGCCCTCCCTTCTCCTCTCTCTAAAAATAAATAAATAAAATCTTTAAAAGCATTGTAGGAAAACGAAGTCAGAAAATGAAAAAGTGTTTTGCTGTGCCTAAGGGATTGATAAAGATTTCTTTTTGAGCCACGTAGGTATGTTGCTGGTCCTGAAACAGGGAGCCTGCAGATCATTGCTCCGAACGCGCTGAGTCAAATGGATTTCACTTCACTGTCAGTAACAGTAATCCTAAATGGCAAACTTGGTAAAAAGGAATTTCAGTGTTTAACTGATCTCACTGGCCGACACAGAGACAGGCAGGCAACATAGAAATGAGACCTCCTGGGCAGCGTGGCAGGGCTCATGCTTGGGGGCCCGTCATCTGGTCTCTCTGAGTCCTGGCTTTGCCGATTGCTGGCTATGTGAACCGGAGAAATTACTTCAACTGCGAGTCACAGTTGACTCCTTTATCAAATGGCAATAAAATAATAATCCCCTTTGTTAGAAAATGTAAACTAAAGTAAACACACTACAAAATAGGCTTGCACCTGCAATGTGGTAGGACTTGAATCACATGCATCTTTGTCTCTAGCTGGACCTTTCACTTCTTTCATATTTTCTGAGCTGTGTCAAAAACCGTTGGGAGCTACTGGTGGAAACTAGATGAGGTATAATACAAGCCATACGTATTTTCTGTCATGCAGTGTCCTCCAGAATGGAATGGGGAGGAAGAGTGAAAGGAAGAAAACAGCCGGCCTCTTAGAAGATTACATTCAGGGCAAGAGGACATCCTGGCTCATTATCTCCCATTCCCACCACGTCATTGGCGAGCAGAGGCTCAGCAGGAATAATAAGCAACACTGAGAGGGGAGAGCTCGGAGATGCGCTATAAAGGAGATTTGGCCAATTTTTCATGCAGACAGACATGTGGTCATGTTCCCTTGCTAGCAGTTACATTTCAACTTGGTACAGGTTGCATGGAGAACATAAAATTTTGACGTCAGATTACAGAGGACTGCAGTGACACAGACTTTAATTCCTTTTTCTTGAGACATTTTAGATGCTGAGATGAGAGAAAGAGAGAGAGAGACGGAGGGCACTGTACTGTTGCCATTTAGTTCATGGTAGACTCGGCAAGTTTTGCTTCTTGTCCAGGCATTTCTCCAAATCTTGCAAGACTTTATGCATTATAAGCATCATGCAGATACTTCTGTGATATCAGAACTTGATTGTAATAGGATTTCACCAGGGTAGAAATAATTTTAAACCTAAGTCTACTAAATAGAAACTTAAATAAAAGTCATCCTATTTAAACTTCTTGCCCAGTATATATTATCATGTTTTCCAAATATATCACATTGGAAATTTTATTTTATTCTCATATTCATTCTATATGGGTTGAAAACTTTCTCCTAGCACTGAAATACATTAGGGATTCCAGATAATACAGGGAAAAATAAAGGGTTGCCTCCAGAATGTTTAAATGTAGTAACTTCCTTAAAGCTATCCAAACTGTGCATCTCACATACGTCTTCCACCAAAAAACCTGAACAGTGTGACAAAGTCTGGCACAGATAACGCCCCCTTTTTATTACAAAGTCATGTTACAAAATCATAAGCATGTATGTCCGTAACATAACCATATCACGCTCAAACACACCATGTGATATTCGAGGTGAAATGTTCAAATTGACACCTGTATTATTACCCTACCACCCACACCCAAGCAGGCCTTCCTTCCGCTGGACCCTGTGTATTTTAATCCACTTAATTTGATAAAGAGAAAACTATAATGCCATATTATATGATAAATATCTGATGCCCCCTTTCTAATTTCCTATGGAGGAGAAATGTACTGAGCTTTAGGAGTTGGTGTGTGTAGTTTGCTAAATACTGTTTAATGAGGTAATGCCATTTCTCTGGTGTAAAGGAAAGAGGTTCATTTGAATATATTCTCTGATTGTTATGAGTTCAGACCTGATTAACAGCTTTCATGAATATTTTACTTTAAAATACAGAATAAGAATTTTATTATAGAACATAGATTATCCAGATCTTCTGTTGTAGGTCATTTCAAATGCAAAACCATTATTATTGTTAATATTTAGGAAGCGTTACCTACAAATCAAATGAAATGTGTTAATTAGGAAATTGATGCACATCTCTGGGGACATTCCTGAACATGCTTTTTATTTTTTTCTCAGATGTGGTGGAGGTTTCATTGCAGCGGAAGTAGTTGTCTCCGACTCTCTCAAATGCTAGTTCAGCAAAATCTAAATCAAAACTTTCACTTGTCTATATTAAAAACATGAACACATTCTGCATAGAATTCCATATTAAAAATAATCTTCCCTTAGAACTCCCAAGCCATTATTTTAGAATCTTTCTGATTTTTTTTTTAGAAGTCTGATGCCATGTTGATTTTCCATGTATTTGAAGATTGAGGTTCTGGCCTTCTAAACATTGTCAAAGTTTTCTCTTTTGCAAACATTTGAAAAACCCACCTGTTGTGATTTATACATCACGCTGGGTTGGAGTGAACTATTTCAACCTGGAAATTCAAGTCAGTTCTGAGAAAATTTGTTGAATTGATTTTTGAAAACTTCTTCCACTTAATTTTTCCATTTGATTTTTCTGGAAATTTTTTTACTTGGATTTGGACCTCCTTGGTAGATCTTTTAATTTTCTTGTATTTTCTCGTCTATTTTCCTTTTCTTTAGTGTTGTTATTGTTGGTGTTTTCCTATCTAGATGGAGAGTCCATTAAGTTTATCTTGCAAACTTTCGAATTTTTCATTTGTTACCATATGTCAATTTCCAAGGAATATTCTAGATGTCCTTTTCTCATATTCTTCTGTTTTGTTTCATCATTAAAATTTTTCTCTCAAATATCTTTGAGGATAGTAATGATAGCATTAAAAAAAATCTCTGAGCACCAATTTTCCTTCGCACCTATTGTTCTGGTTTTGCGTCTTGTTATGGCAGAAGCTTTATCTCAATGCCTGCTGGTCTTGCCTGTCTACTCACTGATGAGAAAAATGCTTTAAAACTTTTGGAAGCTCAGGGAGTAGGGGTAGTTTGGGCATTGTCCCCAACTGACCCATTATATGGTGACCCAACAGAACTATTTCACAAGGAACCTTCAGCTGTCTGCACATTGACTTGGCATATCCCACAGTGAGGCTGGACATTCCAAGACTGATTACCTGAAACTGGTTGACACATGGAATATCATGCTACAGATAGAGACTTTCACCCCATCCCTTTGTTTTCAGGGGGCACTTGTGCCCTGGAGCCCTAATCCTCTCCAGAGTGCAGAGGAGGCAAGGAGTCAGCCAGCTGCATGGGGCTATGGAGGAAGTCTGGGGCCCATAACCGATCCTTCTGTTTGTAATGCTTCTCTGCACCCTAGCTTCTAAATGCTGTGGATGTTTCCCTTGCCTTAGCTTTCTAGGATCTGAAGCACAAACTAGTCTTCTGGACTTAGTGGTTTAAAACAACAGGGTATTCTTTCTCACAATTCTCTGGGCAGGCTGTGTGTTCTTTTGGTTTTGCACACACACCTGAGAGGCTGCCCAGGGAGTAGTAACTAGAATAACTGAGCTGGGGTCTGTCCGTCTCCTTGTTGTCTCCCGTAACCCAAGATTCTTAACGTGGCCTTACTCACATGGTGACAGCCTCATTCCAACAGGACCCTGACATATCCGCACTTACCAAGGCTCTGCTTACCAAGGCTCTGCTCACATTTGCTGATGTCCCATTGGCCAAGCAAGTCACATGATCATGCCCATAGTAAAGCATCATTAGGGTAGCAATCTACACAGTGATTGCACCAATTTACGAGTATATTTCCATCAGCAGTATGAGTGTTCCTATTACTCCGTAGCCTCCCCAGTACTTGATAGTTTCCATTTTTAGTGGTTGTGCATTTTTCGTGAGTTTGGTGTGTGCATACTGTTTTCTCATGTGATTTAATTTTTATTTTAATGTCAGTGAATGGTGTCAAACAACTGTTCATACATCTGCATTAGTTTCTTATGGCTGATGTAACAAATTACCACAAATTTAAGATCTCTAATAACACACACTGACTATCTTATGTTTCCAGAGGTTGGAAGTCCTAAAATCAAGGGGTCAACAGGGCTGCAACCCTTCTGGAGGCTCTAGAGGACAATTCATTTCCTTGCTGTTTCCAACTTCTAGAGGCACCTGCGTTATGTGGCTCCTGGCTCCTTCCTTCCTCTTCACAGCCAATGACACACTATCTTCCAGCATCTCTTTATTTTTCTGACCCCTGCGTCCATCGTCACATCATGTTCTCTGCTTCTGACCTCTGCCCCCTTCTTTCATCCTTCAAGGACCCTTGTGAATATGCCGGGTCCAATCAGATAATCCAGAATAATCTCCCTTTCTTAAAAGTTTTGATTTAGTCAGATCTGCAAAGTCCCCTTATCATGTAAGGTGACACATTTACAGTTTCTGGGGATTTGGGCATAGACATTTGTGGAGGGGCATCGTTCAGCCGACCACAATGCTTTTGGCCTGGTTTGCTATCCTCTTTTATAAATAACATTTCCGTTTGTCCATTTAAATTAATTAAAATGATTTTGAAAATATTAAGGTGCGCAGTCTGTATTTTTAATCATGTATTTTGAGTCCACTGTTGAAACTGGAAATTTAACGTCAATTTAGGGTACATAGTAATTTGTTGAAAGGAAAAATTCAATGACAAAGTGAGTAATCATCCTAGCTTTGAAAGTGGTTGTTGGATCTCACTTTAAACCACATTGCCAGCATTTTATCTCCGGCTTCCTGCTTAAAATAGCCTGAAAGGGTAGCCGGTGGAACTGCCTGTTCTCTTCATTCATCAGGGCATGAGTTCCTTTCTCCCGGCAGAAATAGCACAAGTGGTTGCAGAGAAGGCATGGAGTGACCTGGATCTGTCTTGGTCTCTCTTCCAGGAGAAGGGGATTAATGATCACTTACTACTGAATTAATGAATGACTAAAACTACGGCTGTTATTTTCTGCCTCACCACCTTGGTTTCTTTCGTGTGGCTTGCTTTAAATATTCAGCTCTCTTCTTCTCACTGCAAAACAAATAGTCTTCCTTAATCTTAAATTTTAATATCTCATTAATTCATACCTGTGCTAAAGCCACCTATTTTCCCGTTGGACATAAACTTATTTTTGATGGAGCTCAAATATTTATTTTTGAAACAAGTTTTAATTTCCTTAGAATTTTACCTTTTTCTAGATCTTGTATTATAACTGGCAATGTAAACTGTTCTTGGCCCTCTGCTAGGAGTTCAGCATTGGCTGAGTCTGTCTATTCGGATCTGTCTCACCTGCCTGTCCCCCTACCTGGCATCTGTCCTCCTGTCACCTCTCTCCTCTCTCCTTTTAGGGGGTGACACATTTTTGCTGTAAGTAATGAAGTTTTGAATTGATTCCATAATTAACAAAAGCCATAAAACTTAAAAGATCATGGTTTTTTCACCGTTTTACTGGAAATGATGCATGATCGTTTTGGCGGAGAGCTAAATCAAAGGAGAGCAGCCTGGTTTTGAAGCCTCTTGATGCACATTCCTCTGCGGGGGGCACCAGCCCATCTGGGTGGAATGTCCTGAGTGCCATCGGTGCCTCATTTGCATTAATATAGGAATATCCTCTAATGATCATATTTGTATCAAGCTGCTTGGGATTTGTGGAAAACCACGAGGCAGACCGAGACGGAAGCAATGACAGATGGGCGGAGAGTCTCAGTTGTTGGAAAGGAACATCTTTTCTCCTGGATGTCATTTTCCATTTAATTTTATGTTGTCATTCAAAGACCCTCATGCATCAGTTGAAAGAAAAGCCTTGTAGGGAATGACATTTGGGAGAGAGCCAACGCAGGACACAGCCCGAGGCTGCAAATGTGGGTCTGTCTGGCAGCTGCAAGGGGAACAACTGTTTGGCAACAGCTTACTTGGTAGAAAGCCTCTCGTCTCAGCAAAGGATTAAAAATAGAAAGATCGGATGGGTTTCTGTGGCTTCAGAGGGAGACAGAATTCAATTCCCCTGGCTGCAGGGATAAATCTGCAGTGCCAAAAGCTTTCTTACAGTGTATGTGGCGCGGTGTCGATGACAACCAGGGACGGCCACAGTGGAAGGAGTAGTTAATTCTGTTCTAAATCACTCTGCCAGTCATGCTCCGTGACCTTGCGTATTACTTAATTAAACTATATCTGAATTGGCTCACAATATAATAACGCCGTTCCTCCCTCATAGGACACATTTCAAGACTATTTAGCTATAAGATGAGGGACTGCTAATCTTAACATGACTTTTTCAGAGAGCAGGCTCCTCAGTCCAGAGTTAATTTTATTCAAAACATGTTGGTTGGCTTCCTATACCCTTGGCCTATATTTGTATTTATTTTTCAGAGTATTCTCTCCTGTGACTAGAAATACATTTCTTCGTGACAAAGCCAAGAGTATTATTCTCTTTGCCTTGTTCTTCTGAGAGTACAACTGGTAATTGCCAATGAATCATAGATCCATACTTTTCAAAATTTAATTTGCAGGTGAACCACCTGGGATCTTGTTAAAAGAGATTCTGATTCAGTAAGTCTGGTGTGAGAGGCTCTTTTATTGTTTTAATTTTTTTTTTTT
>PVJI01024275.1:0-22185 GCA_004026765.1 Micronycteris hirsuta
CTGGATGATACCCAACCAACTGAGCCACACTGGTCAGGGCAAAGGCAAGTTTTAATGAAGCTAAAATTATCAACATAACTCCCATTAAATGGGAAATGGCATATTTTAGGTATTTTAGGATATACATTATCACAATAGTTTGGGGAAAAAGAAAAGGTTGGTGATTAAAGCAAAAATGTCCTCACCCTCCTCACCTCACTTTGTCGTTCGTCTGAATTCTAACATCCAAAATGATCCCAGTTCAAATGCCAGGTTTTCCCTTTTACAGAAACGCATATAAGATAGGAAACACACTAACCTTTACTTTCAGGTTCATGTACTTTCTCTAAAGGGATCTTCCCTGACAGCCCATTTTATACTATGTGTTATTTCAGGCACTTGACCTCAAGACTGAGATGGTTGAAAAGTGTGTCTGTTTTATGTTTTTTCCACCTAACTTGCCAAGTAGAGTTGACTCTTGAGCAGCTTTGGCATTAGGTATGCTGAGCCTGTGCCGTGAAAAATCCACATAAAACTTTCAAATCCCCCAAAACTCAAATTACCCCTTGGTATTCACAGGGGACTGGTTCTAGGCCCCCCGCCCATGGATGTCAAAATCAGCTGATGCTCAAGTCCCCTCTATACGACGGTGCATTCAGTGCATGCAGTCAGACCCTTGAATCTGGGGACTCCAATCACAGAGCAAAAACAGTACAGGTATTGACTGAAAAAAACTCCACCTACATGTGGGACTGTTTAGTTCAAACCCATGTTGCTCATGGGTTAACTGTATGTTCTCAAGCAGAACAATTGTAACAAAGAGGACACATGAAAATTTCAGATCTGAGATAGAAACTGTTTCCACGCTCCTCCAGGCAGTTTCTTCTCACTCATTTTGAATGCTTGCATCTGTTTCCTTTGCACTGTTTTTTAAGATGATAAGATGAACTCTGCGCATGACTCTGCTAGGTCTTCAAGTCCAGATGTCTCACTTTGATATGGTGTATCTATCTATCTTTGTATCTCTATCTCTATCATCTATCTATATCATCTATATCCATCTATATATCTCTGCCCGTATCATCGATATCTATCTATATCTATCCATTTAGTAATAAGACTTACTAATACAATATATCATTACTGGGAGAATACACAATTTTAAAAAGAATTAGTTTAACTAAAGTAATATTGAAATAAGCGAAATAAGCCAGTCAGAGAAAGACATGTATCATATGCTTTCACTCATGTGTGGAATTTAATGAATGAACTGAACTAACAAGCAAAATAGACACAGACTCATAGAGAGCAAGTGGGATGACGGCTCTGGAGATAGTCAGGGGTGGAGGGATTGAGTAAAGCAGGAAAATAAAAGAACTGATGGACACAGACAATAGCGTGGTAATTGTGAGAGGGAGGGAGTGGGTGGAAGTGGAAGACGGTATGGGGTAAATGGTGATGGGAAAAAGGTAAGTAAAAGAAATAAACTATGAAAAAAATCTATTTTTGACAAAAAATAATAATTGTAAAAATATATGCAAGAATTTGGCCATTTATTCAAATAAAGTACTAGACCAGTTTTTCTCAAACTTGAATGTGCATATAAGTCACTTGCATGTCTTGTGAAATATTCTGTAGTGGAACCTGAAATTATGTAATGTCAAGATACATCCAGGCAATGCTGATGGACACAGACTCACTACACTATTTAAACATGAGATCGTACATATATATATATGAACAAATATAAATATGTATAAATAATAATATATATAATGATACTGCCATGAGTTCTGTGTTCATGTATGTGATAAGCCTTTTCTCTCTTTTTTATTGAATCTATTAGGGTGACATTGGTTGATAAAATTATATACTGTATTTTGCCATGTATAATGCACAGTTTTTTGCCCAATTTTTTTAGGGAAAAATAAGAATGCACATTATACATGGGTGATACCTGAAATACGTTGTATCTGTTCTTGGGTTTTGTAATTATTTATTACATAAAATTTCTTGTACCATAATATGTTCAAAAATAAATGCCAAAATTCCTTTATAATACAAAAAACAAGTATCTAAATATAATACATAAATAATTGAATTAAAAATTAAAATGAAATATTTTTTTTCCTGAAAGTTTGGGCTAAAGACATGGGTGCACATTGTACATAGGAGAGCATTATACAAAATACAATATGACAAAATACAATAGGTTTCATGTGCACAATTCTGTAATACCTCATCCCTACATTGCACTGTGTGTTCACCTCCCCAAGTCAGTCTCCTTCCATCACTATCCACGCTCCCTTCACCATCTTCTACCTCCTCCAACCCCTCCTTTTCCTTTGCAAACTGCAATACTGTTCTCTATGACAATGAGGGTTTGTTTTTTTTTTTTTTTGCTTAATCCCTTCAGCCTTTTCACCCAGCCCCCTAGGCTCCTTCCTTTCTGACGGCTGCCATTCTGTTCTCTGTAGTTATGAGTCTGTTTCTATTTTTCATTTGTTTATTTTGTTCATTAGATTCCACATATAAGTCAAATCATATGGTATTTGTCTTTCTCTGACTGGCTTACTTCACTTAGCATAATCTTCTCCATGTCTACCCATTCTGTTGCAAAAGGTAAGATTTTCTTCTTTTTTCATGGTTGAATAATATTATACTGTGTAAATGTACCACAGCTCTTTTATCCACTCATCTACTGATGGACACTCAGGCTGCTTCCAAATCTTGGCAATTGTAAATAATGTTGCGATGAATGTAAGGGTGTATATATCCTTTAGAATTAGTCTTGTGGGATTCCGGGGATATGTTCCCAGAAGTGGAATAACAATGGTGAAATTAAAAAAAAGATTACATGATTTTTTAAAAAGATTTTATTTATTTATTTTTAGAGAGAGGAGAAGGGAGGGAGAAAGAGAGAGAGAAACAGCAATGTACGGTTGCCTCTCACATGGCCCTCACTGGGGACCTGGCCCGCAACCCAGGCATGTGCCCTGATTGGGAATCGAACCTGGACCGCCTGGTTCCCAGCCCGCGCTCAATCCACTGAGCTACACCAGCCAGGGCAGATTATATGATTTTATAACACTCTGCTATCACCTACCACTTACAGAGAGAATAAGACAATATTTTCAAGATTAATTTTTAAATTATATCTTTACACTTTTAGCAGCTGTAATGCAAGTAGAAGTTCCCTGGCTGGTGTGGTTCAGTGGATTAAGCCCTGAACTGTGAACCAAGGGATCTCTGGGTGGAGTCTCAGTCAGGGCACAGGCCTGGGTTGTGGACGAGGCCTCCAGGAGGGGGTGCTCAAGAGGCAACCATACATTGATGTTTCTCATCCTCTCTTCCCTCTCTAAAAATAAATAAATAAAATCTTAAAAAAAAAAAAAACAGAAGAAAACATCTTATCTACTAGCATAAATTAACTTAAAAGCAGTACTGTTCACTGAAATTTAAAAAAAAAAACAGTTGGGCAGTCATTTTAACAATGTAAGACTGTCGGTCCTTTGCTTCATAATTAACATGACCTTATTTTAAAGGAAAATAAGATATATAACGTAATAAGCATGTTTACAATTTTAAATATGGACTGTCATGATAGGTCATTATGCATGATTGCCTTATCCAGTGTGTTGAATTTTTGTGGATGATGAAACAAAGGGGAACCGATTCAAAAGACTAAATAAAATTCTAAAGCGAATATTCCTGTTTTGGTAAGGTATTTGCATGGGTTATGTAAAAATCTACACACATAATGATTGAATTCAAATTATTTATATCATATTAATTTGCACAACTAGTTTAACAAATAAAAATTATCTGCTCTCTCTCAGTCCAGCAAAGTTTACCTCAAGGCTTGTTCCCAGTCATTGACTGTGCCCTTCAAATCTACCTTTCAAGCTGCTTCCTGCCGTTGCTACAGTGTGGATTTTCCAGAGAAAATGTACATTAGCCTGCCAGGGCCTAATTCATAAAATATTTCTAACTCCACAGATTAGTTTGAGCCATTTTACAGCTCTGGAAAGTCTATACCATAAAGGATGCTCCCTTTCATTCCAAAGTCATTTGAATTTTATTTGTGCCTCAAAGGAGGAACAATCCAAACTGATTAGAATCCTCAGACACTGTGCATAATGAAAAATTAATTGCATCAATCTTTTCACTGTAGTAGTCTTAACAACTCATTTTCAACTGGTCATTTTTCCACCTGCTCACCAGGGCCCAGGCAGCTGAGGCAAGCATAGCTCTGACATTTATAGAATACCAATGAAGCTAAGGTCACCGGTACGACAGGCAAGTGGGAGCTGAGAATCCTGAAAGAGACGCAAGCTGTTTGGATGAGCTAAAACTATTATGTGACAGTGGAGGGCAAATGTATGCTATGGCGACCCATCTAGGCATGATTTGAATGAGCAAAATGGGAAGGAGAGGAGAACGTCCAAATCACCAATGTGGAAGGTTAGAGGAGCGCTACCTCGTTGGAGATGAAGCGCTGCGTCCTGCTGACAGTGGCACGCATCAACAATTGCATGCCAGCGTCAGTGCGGGCGATTTGATAGGGCGGGTGGCAACAGTAGTCCAATGCACATACGTCAAAATGAGGCTTTTGCATTTGAAATAAGGCTGTAATTCACTTCGCTTTGTGAAATACACATTCCAGTTATCTTTTCGACAAGACTCTTCATGTTCCTATTGATAAAGTTTACATCAAATCCCTCCTTCAAGTGCAAGTTTTATGTCTTTACAGGGGTGTCAAACTCATTTTCACTGGGGCCCACATCAGCCTCGCGGTTGCCTTCAAAGGGCCGAATGTAATTTCAGGACTGTATAAATGTAACTACTCCTTAACTAGGGGCAAGGAGCTCGGCGCCACCACCTGGTACAAACAAGGTGCTGCAACAGGTAAAACAAGGTGGAGGGCCGGATCTGGCCTGCGTGCCTCGTTTGCCACCTGTGTCTTAGCTGACTCTTATACCTACAAGTTTTCAATAGTTTTCCAAGTTTCTTATAATTTTCTAGGTCTTTTTACCAAAATAAACACTTTGTTTTCTGGAGTTTATTGGTTTTACCCTCCAAATATGCAAATTCAAGGCAATGTCCTACATCGGATCAATTTCAGATATTCAGTATGTTCCATAGGACATTGCTATTCAAAGTGTGGTCCACAGAACAATCACAGGAGCTGCTTAGAAATAAAAACACCTTGGGCCCAGTCTCAGATTTCCTGAATTATAAGTTACATTTTGACAAGATCCCCAAGTGGTTTAAAGCATGCTTCCCACAGTTTAGGGAGATGATGCTCCACATAACTGGAGGGCCTGCTAAAACCCAGATTTCCTGTGCTTGCCCCCACACAGTTCGATGCAGTGGGTCCAGGACTGGCCCGGGAATCTGCATATCTAACAGCTCTCAGGTGATGTTGGCGTGCTGTGGCTGTGGAACGCACTGCACCGCCTTCCCTTAAGAAACGTTATGAACACAAATAAGTAAAAGTCTCATTTTGGTTCTTTTTATTCACTGTTCAGAATACGTTACTTTTTTATTTTCAGTATTTTTGGGGGATTGCAGTGGATATCTAACTAATATGGGAAAGCAATAGAGAGGACATTTTAATTACACACATAAAAAAAGTTTCCGGGTCTTAAATTTTAGAGTTTCAGGCTAATAAGGGGAGGAAATGTCTTCCCTAGAACACCCTGATGTGCTGGGACAAGAAGAAAATCCCCTGGAGCCCCACTGCAGCCGCAGCCCCGAATGGTCCTTCAAGGGAAAGCTTGTAAAAGAAAGCAATATAAGCCCATGTTTTGTTTTATGTTTTTTTGAAAAAAGAGAGGAACTTAACTTTGATAAAGACATATTTTAGTTTTAAGCTATGAAAAATTTAATATAAAAGATTAATCTAAAGAATGATATATTGAGAAATATTTTCCATTCACGAGCTAGTTTTATCCTCAGCAGGTAAAGATATAAATGTGTGGTTATTTAAAAAATACCTGGACCAGCATTTAGACAGTATTGTCTCTCCCTGAAATCTTAGTCAATTGGTATGGAAGAGAGTTCCTAACATTTTTTTAAAGATTGTATTTATTGCCCTGGCTGGTGTAGCTCAGTGGATTGAGTGTGGGCTGCAAACCAAAGGGTTGCCTGTTCAATTCCCAGTCAGGGCACGTGCCTGGGTTGCAGGCCAGGTCCCCAGTGGGGGCCATGTGAGAGGCAAGCACACATTGATGTTTCTCACCCTTTCTTTCTCCCTCCCTTCCCTTCCGTCTAAAAATAAATAAATAAAATCTTTAAAAAAAGAGATTGTATTTATTTATTTTAGACAGGGGGGAAGGGAAGGAAAAAGAGAGGAAAGGTATATTTACAATGACGCACTTTACAACTTTAAATCACCATGACACCTTTGCTTTCTTTCATATTTTCTTTCAAGATTTTTTCATCGGTTTAGTCATCAATTTTATGCCAAAGACAATTTTAATTCTTATGTAAATAATTCATATGTGTAAAGAGAATTAAATCAAAGCAGTAAATACAATTAATCCGGGGTATGCTTTGTTTATATAATCTTCTTTTATACTTTACTTTTGAAATGTAACTGATAGTGATTACCTTGACTTCAGTATTCCCTGCACTATTTACGGTGATGTGTGGTGCAATATTCATCATGTTATAGAAAATGAACTCTTACTTTCATAGCCAGAAGCCTGAATTTTACTCATGCATTGTTTAGTAATAGTTTTATCAGAAATGTAGACCCCTATTGGAGTACAATAGAGATTTTACATTCCTGAACAATTTTATTTGCTTGGTGATAAAGTAAAATTTTCAGGAAAGTAAAATATGATGTTCTTACCAATGAGGAGTTTCTCTAGCTCATTAATTAATAAGGAAAACATAAGAGTTTAAAGCCAGTTCAAAGGATAATCTGTAGAACATGCATGTATATAAATAATAATGCCAATAGGAATTTGCTAATAGATGAAAAATTGACTCATAGCTTAAAGGGAAATACAATATAGTATTTAGAATAATTCTTTTCCAGGGCTGAAAAGTTAAATCTCTCCCAGACACAGTTTATTAATATTTTTATGGACAGGTATCTTTTATATTACTATTGGCAACTTGTGGAGTTATAAAATAGCCCATTAGAAGATAATCAAACAAGCATACTTACAGCACCAGATAAATCTAGAGAGTTTGCTAAATTGCTGCAGGTAATCTCATTTGCCCATTTTAAAGTCTTCTACACAGTTTCCTAAAAATGCAAAGTATTTTTAGAAAATGTAAAGAAAAAGTATTTATTATTTTTCATAAGAATGAACTTTCAACACAACTCTGGACCTAAAATTTATGTGGAATGTAATCAAATAGTAAAATAAAAACCTTTTAAAAAGTAAATATTTTAAATGAGACTGTTACATGTGTAAAATTTAATACCTAAGTTTGCTTCATTCATTCTTTGAGAATTTGCCTTCCCAGAGTGAACACTCCTCTGAAGAGAGCATATAGTTTTTTTACTAGCCTGGAATTAAACTCCATAAGTATGTTAAATGTACATAAGTAAGGGATTTTTATAACAACTTAATACAAACTTATCTAGTTGTGATATGTCTATAGGTGTTGCAAATATTTTTAAGAAATAAATCAACTATACATTTACAAAGGATAAATTATCCTGATGATATTTAATTTATGAGGTCCCAAATACAATCTTTGACTCTTTAATTATATGCCTTTCCCATTCTTTTTACAAACAAACTGAAATAGTAATACATATCACCAAACAGAAAAAACTTAGCGCTTAGGTCTGTTAGCAGCTCAAGCCAGTAATTTGTTGTCGCTGTTGTTTGGGGACAGCAGGATAGAAACGAGTGAGGTTCCCTCCTTTTCTTCCTCACTGGCAGAAGTCTGCTGTAAGACTGGCCGCGAGCCTGACCTCACCCTTCGAACTGCTGGGGCCTCTGAGACAGTGGAGCGGGTCAGGTAAGAATAAGCAGAGTTCTTCGTTTGCTCTTTTCTGTGTACCAGGTCACGTAATATAGGTGAAATCACACAATGGCCATTGATATCCCCCTCCACTATCCTGAAGTCCAAGTCTCTGTCTCCTGAGTTACTATCTTTTTTTTTTTTTTTTCAGTCAAAAAAATAAGAAGATCCAGTTGGAAAGCTGGAGAGCTAGATAAATCCTCTTCTCTTTCAAAGGAGGCAAGAGAGACTGAATACAGAGAAAGAGGCTTGTCTCAGAAAGAGGCTTGTCTCAGAAAATTCAAAACGGTCTCAGAAAATTCAAACGGTGAAGTACTTTGATCTGATGCTGGGATTTCGTACCAGTGAAATCCGTGGGGGACTGTACCCCGATTGCGTGAATCAATCTTACCCAGAGACACACTTGGAGATAAGAATCTGGCTGCCACGGGTCTTTCCCTCCACCTCCATCTTGGAAAAGACCTCGTGGGTAGCTTAGCTGGGGTTTTTATTAGAAGCTTTAGGACATATTTACATTGGATTGATTATTCATGGACTTATGCAGAACAGGGGTAGATTTACTCATTAACAGAGCATTAGGATGTAAATTCAGGTCCGGTGGTAGACAGGACCAGGGTATACATTAAACAGGAGACAAGTAAATTGAGGGTAAGCTAGCTAGGGCTGTTAACTTTTAGGACTATAGAACATTGAGGCAGTGGTTCATTAATTTAAGCTTCCGGACTTTGGGAAGAAGAGGCTCAGCAAGTCAGAGAATTTCTTAAGATACATTTTTGCCAAATCCCCATTAAGGGATTCCTATTCCACAGACATGATCCACACTTGCCCACACGGGAATCATGTGGAGCTGTGCTCTGACACGTGTGATTCCTAGACTGTGTGTTTGCACACATGTGGAAACAATTCCCACATTGATCCATCTGCATAAAATAATAATCTTCATAGGTAGCATCTGTAAATTTGTTTCCCTTTCTAAGCTTCAAATACTTAATTAGAATCAACAATGAAGGTAAGGGCTCTGGGAACCAGAAGAAGAACTTTTTAGGCACATGTACTTGAGGATTAGTATCTCCTACATGGTTATATTTTTTCCTTCATTCATATAAATCTTTAGTAGCATAGTACATGGAGTAGTATATGTAATATTGTCCTCAAAAATACCCAGAAAGGGTGAGATTTAGAGAGCAAATGGCAAAATTAACTTTTCACAGAAAAGAACACTTTTTTTTTTTATAATTGGAAACCAGTTGAGTGTTGATCATGCATATATATTTGTAATTTTGTTAACAAAAACACAGGGAATTTATTTCCACTTGACAGATGATGTATTTCTGGGGAGTGAGAGATGTCCTCGTTTAAACCAAAGGATAAAGATAGTGTAGGAGTAAAAGCAGTACCCGCAGCAACCCTGCCTCCTCCGGCCTCGCTAATAGGCTCTGATTAGGAACTTCTACTTTACTTCACTACAAGTTTCCTCGCCTCACCCCTCAAATGGGCATTTTCCAAAGGAACCCATTTGGGATGTTCAATAGATAAGAAAGTCTCGGTATACATGAAAAATATTTGGACAGCCATTCTTGACAGGCATGTGAAGAGAATTCTGCTTTTATACTCAATCAAGAACCTACTACACTTCTTTCTGTATTTCCTGATCACTCTGACCTCTCCTATGCCTTGTGCACATGTAAATTAATATAAAACACAGTCAAAAAATGAAAAGTCCTTTGCCAGATAGTTTGGCAGGAGAGGAACAAAATTGATAAGTTTAATTTAAGTTTGCCCCTTTTCATTCTTTTCATGAATAAATTATCAGCAAGTTAATAGAAAAAAAAAAACTTTTAAATATTCCATATGCTATTTTGTATCAAATTTTGAAATGTCAACCTTGGCCAAAATCTTAGGATTTAGAGGAACTTCAACATGTTTCACAAATGATTCCATTTTCTCTCTCCTCTCTGCTCTGCTGTATCTCTTTTTCCTACTCTCTTTTAAGAATCATTTTTACAAATCTGCAGTATGTTCTGAAGGCCAGTTAAGGTTAAGGCACTGTGACATTACTAGTTAGTGATTTAAAGGACACACACATATCCAGATCTTCTTTTGTTTCATTGCAGTTGCTATTGTTAGAGACACATGACTGGGTTCTAAAGAAATTTCATGAAGACCTCGGTATGCGTATGCCCTATTCACTGTGCTCATGCGGTTTGCCAACACACATATCACACCACAGACACTAATGGTTGCACATAAACCATAAAATCCATTGAGTAATAAATCCACCTTCTAACTGTGTTTCACACACTGCCTGACGATGGAAACCTTTGATAAAATACAAATGTGTCTGATTGCACAAATCATGGATTATACAAAAACTACCACTTTAAAGCTCCCAGAATGATAGTTTTCCATACTCTACAAAGAAAATAGCCCTGCCTTAATTTTTCTTAGTATTTTAAATAGAGATTGAATGGCACATTTAATTCTATATGTCATATTTTAAGGACATTACAGAAAGTGAGTGCCCAGCTGATGGTGATTAGGATGGTGGATGTTCTGAAGCTACATTATTGAAAAATAATTAAAGAGTTTGAGGCCACATGCCTTTGGAAGAGAAAGCTTGGATTCCATCCTGTGAGAAGAAGTAGGCACATGGCACAGCTGCAAAAGCGGAAATGTGATCATGGATGAAAGTCAGGTTCAAACTGACTTTTTTTTCCCCCTCAGATTAATGAAAGCTGTACCACAAATTAAAATATCCAGAGATAAATGGAGTAGGTGAGTGCTGCCTTGACCAGTGACCAAGCAGAGATGATGATGAATTTTTTGCTTTTGTTTTTGCTTACCTAATAACTGACTAGTCTCTGGGCTAACCATAACATTCTTTTCTTCAAAAAGTCTTGCCTGATGTCCCACTTCTCCTCAGTGCTTAATCATAATGCTATGTATTGTTCTTTATTATACTTATTACATTGTTTGTTTACTTGTATGCCTCCTCTACTAGCCCACAGTTGTTTAATCCTGGCATCTGCCATAGTAGTAGATTTAAGGAGCATTCACTGAAAGGATTCCTATGTTGTGATTCCTGAGGACCTACGAGGAGCCACCTGAAGTGGCAGCTGGAAACGGATTCTTCTCTTCTCTTTGAGATCTCATGAAGAATATGTGGATCAATGATACAATCACATGTGTTGATCTTGTCAGTTGAGCCCACATGGCAGCATCTTTCACTGGTGACTGATGAAGAGAGTAACCCATATAACAAGAGAAGAAAATTTTAGTCTCCACAAACCAATGTTTATAGACTCGGCACAGCAATTTCTTCGAAATGTGCTGGGTAAATACTGACCCTTGACTAGCCTTTTGAAACATGCCTACTTTTCTGGATAATGCAAGCCTTTTCTTTTGTACAAATCACAGTCCTGAATTTTGGATTTAGCTGCCAACTTGGATGTTTAATAGACTCCAAAATAAATCTCATACTTATTTTTGCCTTGGGCTTCCCATTGTAGTAAAGGCCACTACTTCTAGAAGTCTTTCTTGATTCCTTGCTTGCTTCTATTTCTTACATTTGATCTGCTAACAAGTTGGGTCACCATCATCTCCACAGGTCAGGGGTCCATCCTCTTTTGCTCTTTTCCTTTGCCACTGCAGACCAATCCATCATCATCTCTCACTTATTTTATCCCAGTAGCCTCAGACTGAGCTTGAATTCTTACATGTCCTTTATCCCATTGTCTAGCCAGCTACAAAACTGATCCCTTTGATGACTTCCCATTGAATTTTGATAGAAATACACACTTTCACACCTAACTAAAACACATTGAATCTCATGACCCCTGTCTACTTATAAAACTGTATTTAAATTGATTGAAATTAGTGAAGATATGATTTAACATTTTGCAATTTCACTAACCACCTGAACCTAATTTTATCATTATGATTTAGTAATCCTTTTTTAAAAAAATAGGGCTCCCAGAATTGTATGAACTTTGATCCCCAGCAAATGTTCCCCAGTCAGGCTTCTCATCATTTGTTTTCAGCTGATTGTTTATCTTTTCAGGAAGAGATTATTCTCCATTTCATACGTTCTTCTCACATCCCTCACTCTCATTTCATCGTATAACTAAGTGTAGTCTATAGTTGTTGAAATTTTAACGTTTAATATTTTAATGGTTTTGTTCATTAAACTACCAGTTCTGAGATAGCCTTATAGAAGATGTCTGCCTTATCTACTACTTTTGCTCCATTGCCTAAAATATAAAAATGTGTAAATTTTGCTAAATGTATTAATGAATGAAAAGATAAATTAATGCATTTAGGATTTTGCACAATATGTAAGACTTTGGGTTTATAACAAATGGCTTTCACCCTTTTATTCTTCTGGATTCTTACAGAAGGTAAAAAAAAATAACTTTAAAATATTAGTTAACAGCTTTTGAAAAGATTTTTAGCATCTATATGCAGATAAAGCACACGAAGAACACATTTGCCTGTCTTTTGATAATCAAACCATTTAACAATCTAAAAACATGGCTTCTTAAAGTTTAACTAAATGATCAAAATACTATCTTAATTAGTGAGGACAAATTAACACGCGGGTGGAGAAAGCATACAACCAAACATGAATATTGTACTGGGAAATCATGTTTCACCCATAAAGTAGCTCTGTAAGAAGTGCGATTTTTATGTTTTCTATAAATGAACATAGACAGAACTTTGATGTCTGATTCTGCCCTGTGAGAAAAACTTCATCTCAATGAATTTAAGTTTTTTTCTCCTTCTATTTTAAGACAGTGCTAACACCAAGATGTTTATGGAATGCTCTTCTGGCTGAGGGCTATTGGGTCATTTGTTTATCCTGGTGTCCTCTGAGCAAATACCATCCTACCTGACCCTGTTCACTAACCTCTCTGGCTTTTGGCCATCACTATACAAGGTCACAGTGCTGTATTTCCTTTTATCCTCTTTACCAGTCCTCTCCGTATTTGGATCCATTTGAGCACTACCAATTCTCACTTAGGCAAGGAAAACCATTGAATATTCCCCTTTGGTCTGCTTCGTGGATATATCTGATGTGGTTTCCCACTGCCACAGTCACATAGGTCGTGATGGTAAGTGGGGCCTCTCCCTTTACACTCTGGTAGACATAGCATCTCATCTCCCTTTCTACTCCTTAAAGGATAACTGTAGAAATCTACTGGAAAATCCTTTTCCTGGTCTCAGATCTCAAATTTAACTGCTATCCTATTGCAGAAAACACAACTGATGAAATCACTGGTTTTCCTCTGCTTCCCCCCTTCCTAAAATTCCAGGAATTTTTACTAGTCTTGGAGTGGAGTACTATTTACCTATTGATAGTACATTCTCTATATCCTCTGGGGAAATGTTTTTAAAGGCTCAAACATGGAAATTATAGATGTTTAAATAAATGTTAGTGTATTTTATGCTATGTTTCAAGAATTTGAGATGCAAAGGCCAAGATTTAGCTCTGTTATTCAGATAGTTCTGCATTTATTCAGTAACAACTTTCTTCTAAGGGATAAAAACATAATGTCTAATTACTTGAGTAAGCAAATCAGTATCAAGAAATACCAAAGGGTAGGGAGGTTAATAATGTAGCCTAAAAATGAATAAAAACTTTCTAGAAAAAAGTTACCATCTAATTGTTTATATATAGGCCTTACCTTAATAGTAGAATGGCTTATCTCACTATCTCTCTCTCCTCTCCCTCCCCCTTTCTCTCTCTCTCTCTTTCTGTCTGTCTGTCTATCTCTCTCTCTCTCAAGTTACACAAATTATCCAGCAAGACTTTTCAAAGTGCATATGAATTGTTACTTTCTATAAATGGTATTTTAAAAAGCCATAAAGATCCTTTGAGTACCAGGACTCTGAAATAATACAGTTTTCATTCTGAGTTTTGCAAATCTAAATTTTATGAATTTCTTTGGAAATAATTTATTTTATTCCAGAACATTTTAAATCTCATATTTGTAGCCTATTCTAGTTGGTGTGCTAAAACTAATATTTTGCTAGAGAAAGCCACTAAGTAGAAATGACCTAATATTCAATGTACATTAACCCTATGGAAATAGGCCTGATTGTCACGAGGAAAGATTGCATCAGGTTCTCTAGCTATTCATTCATCTGCATGTTATAATGCTGCTTATCTCCGTTATACTGATCATTTTGTTTCTAAATCTTCCTGGCTATTCAAGTTCTTGGTCTTTTACTTTTCATCCTCATGTCAAAAAATTATTAATTTTCCTGGTAATGAGAACATTTAATGAGAACATTCTGATTTGAAAACTTTATTTTGGTAACACTTCATTGTGTAATTATTGTCTACATATTAAATAGATGAGAAAACACATTTTATCCTTTTATCATTTTTAAGACAGAAACTGGGCACCAAGAGTGCTAGGAGTCAAAGTAACCAAATTAAAAAAAAAAAGAAGTATGTCAGTTTCTGAAAATGTAACCATGCAGCTGTGCACCATATGCATATCTGAAATACACCAATTGCATGTCATTAGAGAAGAAGTGAAAAAAAAAATCTGTCTAAACCAGTGAAAATCACCTTGACTGAATAGAAAAGCCCACGCAAGAAGTAGGACCAACACTGATTGGAATCAGAGAATTAATTTGTTATTATCTTATTTTGGCTTAATTCCATTGATTCATTTTCAGCCTATATCCAAAAGTTTGAAAATATAGAAATACCATAAAGAACAATTCTTTAGAGGGCTATGGATATACATTTTGCAGTTTAAGAATTATAATTTTAGATTTTATTATTAATTTTTTCCTAATAAATTGACATAAACTTTGTACCTAAAGTCTTAATCAAGGTAACATATTATTTTGTTTTTGTTTTGTTTTTCTATAGGCTATGCAAGGTCTGTCCAGAAGGTATCTGGCCATAAATATGAAAAATAGAGACATTTATGGAAGAAGGTACAAGATACAAGAAACATTGTACATAAGACAATGATGCTTCAGTCCCCTTCAAAGTAGGTGCCTTGGGACCTCACACAGTTCTCCCAATCGCCATCAGCTGCCCCATCACATTTTCCTGAATCTCATTAACAGCTTGAAATCTCTTCCTTTTCAAAGGTGATTTTAGTTTGGGAAAAGCAAGAAGTCACAGGGCACCAAATATGGGCTGTAGAGGGGCTGAGTCACCTGGTTGATTTGTAGTTTCACCAAAACACACTGCGAGAAGTGATGCACGAGAAGGTGCATTGTCGCGATGAAGTTGCCAGTCACCAGTTGACAATAACTGCGGCCTTCTGAATCATCTGAATAGTTTTCACAGAGGAATGTTCAAGCTTAACACAAAATTTGATGGAGATCCGTGCTTTACTTGCTTAGTCATTTGGAGTATGAGGGCCACACAGTACACATGCTCACTCAATGGTGTCTACAGCCCACCTGACAATGAAGTCACCATTGTTCACTCATGTGCATTCCAGTCCATTCTCCTTTACTGCCAGATTACAATGATGTTATGCAAAGTGTTCTCTTTATGTTAAACAACGGTTGGACTTTTTCTAAGCAGACTTTATGTATAGTCTTAATTTGGAAAAAATATATTAAATAGCAAATACTTTATTAATACAGGCATATCACTTTTTTTTTGCATTTTTGCAAATAGTACTGGTTCATTGGCCAATACATTAGCTTTCTAAAGATAAAATACTGATAAAGATAAACATGCATCCTGAACCAAAGACTTGGCCATGTATTTATATTTAAAGTAATATTTTAAAAAATAAAAAAAAGAGAGGATAAAAAACAATTGGAAAATTATTTTCTCTCTGTTTATTTATTTTATGTTTGACTTTTTTTTATGGCCAATTTATTCACATGGATTTCTTCCAGTTCTAGCTCCACAAACCACTTGCATAGTCTAGGAATGGCTAAAAACTTCATTTAGTTTTTGGGGATTTTTTCCATAAAATAAAAGGCAGATTTTTTGTTTTCACCAATAATTTTATTGATTTGGATCTTTTGAGTATGTCAGTTATCTCCCATGTGGTATAACATTGAATGTTCTCAATTAATGTCTCAATTTGATCGCTATCAACTTCAATAGGTCTGCCGAACCATGGAGCCTCACCCAGCAAGGAATCTCTAGCATCAAATTTCACAAACCACTTTTGACACATTTGATCAGTCACAGCACCTTCTCTAAACACGGCATAAATCTTTTGTGTTCCAGTTGCATTTTTATCTTTATTGAAATAATAAAACATAATATGTTAAAAATGCTGTGTATTTTCTTCCATCTTCAATATTAAAATGGCTACACAAAATCTCATCAATTTGGATGTTATTTTTGTTTTTAATTCCCACTGATATGACAACTGTCACAATACAACCTAACAAAATTCTTTCAAATGAAGTTAGAGACAACTAAGTGCTAGTATAGCCATACTATAAAAGACACCAAACAAAAGTTTTTGGTCAATCCAATACAACCCGATTTAGAAGTCTTTACCAATTGACACTTAATATTAAAATTTGGCTTAATTTTTAGATGTGTGAATCAAACAGAAAGAAGAGATATGATTTCAATTTACAGTTAAGAACAATGAGAGAGTTCCAAAATATAGATGAATATGAAATATAATATCGAAATAAGAACTCTTTTGATACATACAAATTTACTAAACTTTTTAAAAATTATCTTACAATTGCAACAAACTTATAAAGTACATTAAAATAATCACTATAAGAAATATGCGAGATTATGGTTAAAAGATAAAATTTTCTCAAGAATATTAAAATAAATGAAATAAAATAAATATATATGTTCATGGATGGGAAGGTTCAATATTGGAAATATATTAATTTCTACAAATTAATCTATTCATTCAATGATATCCTAATCAAAATCCCAATACAACTTTTTTATGAAAAATTATTCTTGATATTAAACTCATGGAAAAATAAATGCACATAAAAATAAAACAAATGCATATTTGTTATTTTTCTGAATTAAAATAGTGTTGCATTTGTATAAGTAGTGGGCCAATGTAATGGAATAAAAAATCCAGAAATAGATCAGTGCATATAATTTTCCCAAATAGCCTCAAGTTCTATAATGATGCCCTTATGTAGTTCTCTACTGTAATGAATAGTGGTGACCTTAGTAACCTACACGAAATTGAGAAAACGGTGTGTAACTTCTGACTTTGGGTGTTATGACTTCTTCTTCCTTGGATCACTCATTCTGGGAGAAACCAGAACCGTGTCTAAGGGATACACAAGCAACCCTACAGAAAGGTTCACATGATGAGAAAATGAGGCTTCATGTTAACAGCCTGCAGTAAATTGACAGCAAAGCGAATGAGCCATTTTGGAAGCAGGTCCTTTAGTAGCAGTCAAGCCTTCATATGATAATGGCCCTAGTTGACATCTTAACTGTAACTTCTTGGAAGAGCCCAGAACCATCCAAGTATGCTGTTCCTAAATTTATGGCCCACAGCAATTACAATATAATAAGTGTTTATGGTTATTTTAAGCTACTAAGTTTTGAGATAATTCCTCACATAGCAATCAATATCTAATACAATTTTCCTGTACCTGGAAATAAGATGCTGTCATAAAAATTAGTGTGGAACAAATTACTTAGTCTCAGATGATACACAATTTTTCTGATTAATATAATAACTTATTGTTAATAGTTCAGGCACACTCAATATGAAGAGAAAATACATAAATGTATGAATACTGAAAGTCAAGGCTCATTAAGTACCATTTTGGAGGTTGGTTATCACTGTTTTTTAAAAAATAGCTACATAATGCACGGCTGGTGTGGCTCAGTGGATTGAGGGCCAGTCTGCAAACCAAAGAGTCACAGGTTAGATTCCCAGTTAAAGCACATGCCTGGATTGCAGGCCAGGTCCCCAGTTGGGGGGGCAAGAGAGGCAACCACGCATTGATGTTTCTCTCTCTTTCTCCCTCTCTTCCCCACTCTCTAAAAATAAATAAAATCTTAAAAAAACAAAAAAGATACTTACATAATATAAAATTGATCACAACCCTAAAGTCTTGGAACGCTGACTTATTTGAACCATTCTTGGCCAACTGTGTGTGTGTGTATGTTTATGTAATTTAATTACATTTTAAAAATATTTTATTTATTTATTTTTAAGGAGAAGGGAAGAGAGGAAGAAATAAGGAGAGAAACAAGAATGTGAGAGAGAAACACTGATCAGAATGGAACCTGCACTAGGCATATGCCCTGGCCTCGAATCCAACCAGCAACTTTTCGCTTTGTGAGGTGACACCCAAACAAATTAACCACACCAGTCAGGGCATAATTACATGTTTCTTATTAATGCTAAGTCCATGTCCTATTTATTTCCCTTCCAAAGACTTTCACTTTTATGCAGTTTATTCACACACATGCACACACACACGCAACAATGTGATTGATTCTGTTACTTATTCAAAGGCTTCAATGTATGGATTTAAGATACGCTCATTTACATTTGATGTGTATATATTTTATATGAATATATGTCATTCGCTCTGAATTCCAAATAGATCATATGTTATTTGTCATTTTCTTTTTATGGGAATTTGTTTTGTTTACAAATATTAGCCATAATGAACACTGTGATGATAAACATCCATATGCAAATCTCTATTTACCTGTAAAAGATCTCCCCTGGTGTACACAGTTAGAAGTGAAAGGTCTGGGTTTTAGTCCCTGTATGTACACATGCCCTTCCTCCCATATCTAAAAACAGTCTTTCCAGAATATTGGTACTAATATGTACTCACACCAGTACTGCTTGAAGCTTCCTGCTGCCCTACACCCTTGCAGATATTTATTATCAGGATTAAATATTTTGTTTTTGCCAATCATGTGTGTTTTATTATTATTTTAACTTTTCTACATTTAGTACCAATGGAGTTGAACATCTCCTTGTATGATTATTTATTATTTGACTGTATTCTCTATTAATTTATTATTTTGTATTTGCTCATTTTTCTACTAAATAATCTATATTAAGTACTTGTTATTAATTATCAATAACAATCTTTCATTGATTTGTATTTCAAATGTTGTTCCCATTATATTACCTTTCACGTTGATCGTTAAAAAATTTGATAAATTTCAACACCACTTTGTGAATAAAAACACACATCACAAAACTAGAAATACATGACAAACTGATGTCATTGATGGGCCCAGTGGACAGCCTTTCTTTATCTATGTTTCCTTTTGTATTAAATTTATCAGGGTGACATTGGTTATCAAAATTATATAGGGTTTAGGCATACAATTCTACACACATCATCTGTATATTGTATTATGTGTTTACCACTCCAACTGAAGTCTCCTTCTATTACCATTTATCCCGTCATTAGACTCTTCTTCCCTGAAATGCATGACTCTTTTCCATATGATTTTTATTATGACTATCTGGTACTACTTTCAGTGAGTAAAATATTAGCAGATTTGATGCACAAAAAGGCTCAGAAGAGTGCTTGAACTTTTCTATACTACTTTCTCTTTCAATCATCTGCCTTGATTAAGAGACCATGCCTAGTTTAGTTTTCTTTTGAGACCCTACTACTACTGTAAGAAAAAGTTCAGTCTAGCATACCATAAGATGAAATAATGTGTGAGCAAAACACAATGTGTGATTTGTCCTGGTCGTGGCCTTCTAGACCATCCAGGTCCCAGCCCCCACATTCTCAGTTACCACAGGTGATTTGATCACAACTCAGGAGAACTCCCAGCTGAACTATTTCTAATACCTACGCAATAAAAAAGTTACTGTTCTAAACCACTCTTCGGGGTATTTGTCACATAGCAATCACTAGCAGACACAAGATAAAAAGTATATGAGTCAGTGTTCAATGAGAGGCAAAAAAAGGAATTAAGGGATTAAGGATTTACAATTGAAATTGGGACGTACACACTTGCTAAAGGAGCTAGTGTGATTAAATAAAATTCCAGGAGGGAAATTGAATGACAAGAGTTACCAACCAGATAATCTTAAAAAGCAAGCCAATCTTACCACTACAGTGAGACTAAGGAAAAGTCTTTTGACTTGTTCCCGTGAGGAGCCAGCTCTATAGGCCCACTGCCTGTATCTGGGGGAGGACCCATGGCCAATGTCGGTCAACAGTTAGAAAGAAGAGCTGAACACGTGTGGGGGAGTAGACAAGCTACAACTTGTTGGCAACTGTTAATGTGTATGTTACAACACTGAACCATGACGAAATTCAGAGGTATTAATTAGCTGCTGCTTTGCGTCCACCTTCTAAAACTCACCACAATTTTTATTTTGGTCAACTCTAACATTAACTTTGACAAAATTCCAAACAGCATTGTCTACCCTAATCAACCTGGCCTTCATAAAAACTGCTTTTAACTATAGTTAACATTTAAGTAAAGACAGTAGAGTAATGGGTGGTCTGGCCAGATCACTGGGCAGAGTGGAGGGATCCTCAAGACAGCGGGAAAGGTTGCACTCCCTGAAGTAAGGGAGGGGTTTCAGGAAACCACAAGGCTGCAGACTGAATTCACCAGGAGAGCATGAAATATCTCCTTACTCCCAGATGAGGGCTCGTGACACACCAGAAAGAGCTTGAACAGAGTATGCATGGACTGAAAAATCACAGCAAATGTGTATTGTGGAGGTGAACATGGCGATGCCTGCCCTGGACAAAGACATTGTGCCCCTGCACAAGGCTAGAAAGCCCTCCTATTTGCTTCTGGATCATGGTGGTAAGGGGCGGGGCAGAGAGGCTGTGCAGGCTTATGCATGTGATGGACATTAATCTAGAATGACTGGCAAGTTGGACGCTCCCACAGCATGCTGGATTTGGGGGCAGAATGTTTAAATGGGGGGCATGCAGAAATTCGCTTTCTTTCTGTCCCCTATCTAGCCCATTTAGGAGTTGGGAGTTCAAGCATTTCTGAGCCAATAGGATCCGAAGACCAAGTGACCAGGCTACAAGCCCTGCACCTCTCCCTGCAAGAGAAGTGACAGCAACGCTGGTGACTGTCATTGTGCTGTGCAGTGCTATACATTCAGGCACAGGGATGTACCAGCCAGTCTATGGCTGGAAGGACAGGGCACAGATACTGGGCTGGTAGGCAGCAACCCTATAAAGGGCAGTGTGCAGTGAATAAGACACCAGCAAACACAGACACTAAAAGACACCTGGAGCCAGGCTGTGACCAGGAACTAGCCAAGCTGCCTGGATAATCATGCAGCAGCCACATGTGTATCACAAAATAGAGTATTTTTAAATGGGAGAAGGAATTCCGGGTACAGCCTTAAGCCACGCTGACAAAGGGTGGAGGCGTGATTTTCCTTTGGGTATTTTAAAGGCAATGAGCGTTGAGGCAGAAGACTGTTATTCTTCCAAAATTATGTAGTTTTTAAATAAAAGACTCCTTTCCTTTTTCACCAAACCTTTGCCTCTGGAATTTAGGGGTGGTGGGCAGCAGAACCCCATGTGGCTGTAAGATAGCAATAGCAAAACCATACGTCCACACTAGACAAAGTAACCAGCTCTCATGCCACTGAAAGCCCACAAATCCTCTCCCCCAAAGATGATTCAAAAGTTTCACATTCCACTTTGTCCATCTTTGAGTGGTGATTTGTTTACTTCCAGCTGAATGGAATTCCTTCTTTGATGTTCTGTAACTTAAATATTGAACTATCATATGTAAAATAGTGGAACAAGAGATGAAGAGGGGACTGTGGAGAAAAAGAACATAACTGGTTAACATAAAAATACAAAAAAATGCTGATATATCCTAAACTTATCTCTCCAGCTGTTCACATGGTCATAAGTGAAGTGATATCTACAATTTCTTCCAATATTTATTCTATATTACCTTGTTTCTCAATATTTGCTTCAATTGATCACAGTAGCTTGCCTGGAGTAAGCTAAGGTCATTCCTAAAGGGTCTGCATCATTTGCAGACTTGACTCTTTTGAGATTTTGAATGATCAATTAACTTTTATAACTTAAGTTGTTATGCTTGGGAGCACTCAGACCACTGTAAGGTAAGTCTAAGTTAAAATTCCATTAATTCCTTTGACCTGCATAAGCATCTAGACTGGTGGACCGCAGTGGTGTTTTGGGGGTCACTGAGAATTAGAATCACATTGGAATCAGTGTCTAGTAACTTCACCAAATCTAGTAAATGACCATAGATCACTTTAAGGAATG
>PVJI01024276.1:0-22180 GCA_004026765.1 Micronycteris hirsuta
CCTTTGCCCAGTTTTTAATTGGATTGTTTGTCTTCCTGGTGTTGAATTGTATAAATATTTATATATATTTCTAAAGATTGTATTTATTTTTAGAGAGTGGGAAAAGGAGGGAGAAAGAGAAGGAGAGAAACGTCAGTGTGTAGTTGCCTCTTGTGTGCCCCACACTGGGAACCTGGCCCACGACCTAAGCATGTGCCCTAACTTGGAATCAAACCAGCGACCCTTTGGTTCACAAGCTGGCACTCAGTCCACTAAGCCACACTAACCAGGGCCATATTTATATTTTTATGCTATTTTACTTTATGGCTTATTAATTTCATTTTCAGTTGTTAATTCCTATTATACAGAAATACAGTTAATTTTTATATATTAAACTCAAATCTCCCATTTTTTCTGTATTTACTAAAAGATATGGGAAAATTAGTCTCTTAGGATTTTCAACATAGATGATTATGTCATCTGAGAATAAAGGTAGTGTTATTTTTTCCTTCTCAATCTGGGTACAATTTATTTTTCTCATGCATTATTTCCCTGGCTAGAATCTCTACTACAATGCTGAATGTAAGTGCTGAGAGCAGATAGTCTTGGCCTGTTCCTGATCTTTTGAGGAAAGCATTTAGTCTTTCTCCAGTAAGTATGATATTAGCTGCAGGTTTTCCTCAGGGTCCCTTTAACAGGTTGAGGAAGCTCACTTCTAGTCCTAGTTTGCTGAGAGATTTTATCATGAATGGATGTTGAATTTTATGAAATGCTTTTCAGCATCTACTGGTGTGATTAATTGTCCTTGCTCCCATGATTTTTAGTATGTTGGTAAAGATAGACATCAAATAAGTTAAACAAAGAATGTGATGGGTGAAAGGGAGGGAAAATCCAGGAGCCTAGCCCAGCCTAAGGTCAGAGAAAGTCTTTTTCAGGAAGCAAAGTTTAAATTGAGACTGAAATACAGGAGGAGAAGAGTAGGTAGGTGAAAAGCAATGCAAAGCACATAGAGTTGACGTTGTATGAGTTCCAATTCTGGTTCTGCTGCTCTGGTTAGGGGAGGCGGAGAGGAGCCCCACAGAAATGCCACCTGTGAGACTTGCTTTAGAGTCGTCCTCTCGGACTCTTATTATAAAGGAAACTGGGTTTTTTTTCTCTTGGTGAGATGTTGTTTCTTATATCACTCTTTCACCACTCTATGAAGTACCATAAGAGAATGACCTCTTAGAGATAAGAACCACAAGAACTTCATCTCAGCAATTGTGTGTTGATCTTCTCACGACTGTGAGAATCAGGGAACTGATCTGATTTCCCTTTCCTCTTCAGGTGCCTGAAAACTCAGAGACAGGTCCCAGTCTCTCCTTCATTAACTGAGTAGGGCCTTCTGTGAACATGTCTTCTAATTTTCTCCTAGTCATGACCTCTTTTAAAAATGTACATTTTCCTGCTCATGATTTTATATTTCATTGCATACATTTCTTATATATTATTAGCTACTTAAATATTTTACAGAAAAAGTAGATTATAAACTAATAAAAATGCACAACAATATAAGAAGTTTTAAAGAAACTACTCCTTAATGACTAAGGTTCTGGGACACCTAACATCCCAAGTTTCCCTCTTTCCTCCTCATGATACCGTCTGCCATCTCTGAAGCCGCCCTATGCATGCAGTTTCTTTCCAATTTCCTCCTCTCAGGTTGTCCGCCCATGAGATTAACAGTCCCTTTCAAAGCAAACATGTTGACATTGGACATTTTTGCTTTAAGGGTTTTAAAAGTTGTTCTACTAGGAAAGAATATAGAAAGATAATAGAAGAAGCAAACATGAGGAAATTATTAAGGTTCCTGGACTTACTTGTTCCTGGTTTCGACCTATGCTTTCTGATTCTTTTTAATATGGCATTTAAAAGTCCCTTTTAAATTTCCGTTCAGCATTTTCATCACCATGGTGTGAGACTTACACATGTCTTCTCTGTTAGGAGATCTTAGCCCCCTTAAAAGCTCACCGTCTATCCCAGAGGCACTGGAGGACAGCCAGGGCTGTACAGTGGGTCTCTCTTATCTTTAAAGCAACCTGCTTTGATGAAGGCCTCAGGGCTTAGGTTGCCCATACAGGAATGAGCCCCATTGGGCATCTTCTTGCATTTTATACCTCTGGTCTATTCTCTTTGCCTCCCAAGAGTCAGGCACTAAATCCTAAGTGTAAAATGATTGTAGTTTCACTGTATGGCCTCTGGAAGCCATTGTCAGCAAAGGAGCGGTGCTAGAATCTGGAAAGGGAGCTGAGGTAGGATAGCAGGGAGGCTGGGGCGGATGATGCCTGCCTTGCTGGGAGCCTTGGTACATGTTTACATAGAGAACCTCATCTTCCAAGAGTTCAGGGTCATGGCTGGACTGACTGAGTTTCTGTGTCTAGCCCCTTTCTCTTAGGCCACAGGTGGCAAATACAAGGCCCACAGGCCTAATCCGGCCCTCCACCTTGTTTCATCCCGCCCAGCACCTTGTTTCTACCCAGCAGCAGCGCCCAGCTCCCTGTTCCTAGTTAAGGAGTAGTTACATTTATACAGTCCTAAAATTACATTCATCCCTTTGAAGGCAACTGTGAGGCTGATGTGGCCCCCAGTGAAAATGAGTTTGACACCCCTGTCTTAGGATGCGTTGGACTCTTCTTCTTTAACCTGGGTCCTCCTCCTCAAACCAATCAGTACCTGGATATTGCTCCTATTCAAATCATTCTACAAAAGTAGCTTTAAAGCAGAAGTTATTCCAGGCTTCTAAAGATATGTGATCAGTGACCACCCAAGCAAAGCAGAATGACTCTCCAACAATTCTTCTTCATAGAATCTTATATTAACTTTGGAGAACCCCTGCCTTTGGAAAACTAAATCTTTCCATCAGTTCCTGGGCAATCTTTGTGCTGTGTGACACTCTAAATAAATAGTTTACATTGTCTGTGGAAGTGAATTCCCCAGGGGAATTCTGAGTTCATTATTCCCTCTTCACGCTGTTTTCTTTTTTTTTTTTTAAACACTCAGTTCCTTTTCTTTGCCAACAAATTCCCATCTCTTGCCTTTCAATAATGACTAAAATTGAAACCAAAATGGAGACTTTGCCTCAAAACCCTGTGGGTAAGATTCCCATTATATTAAGATACCCACCGTGCTTCCCTCACTAAATATCTGTTGAGTATTGAATCACTAAGAAGGAGCATGTGTACCTTGGAATAGCCCCATCTGGCCTCTATTTTTTTAACTATTTAAGTATATTTTATTGATTATGCTATTACAGTCATTCCAATATTTTTCCCCTTTGTCCCTCTCTGCCTGGTACACTCCTGCTCTTCACCAATTCCCCGCCCCACTCCCCACACCCCTTAGGTCATGTCCATGGGTCATGCATATAAATTCTTTGGCTTCTCCATTTTCTATACTGTTCTTAACCTCCTCCTGTCTATTTTGTGCCTACCATTTATGCTTCTAATCCCTGTACCTTTCCTCCCATTCTCCTCCCTCCCCCTCCACATTGCTAATCCTCCATGTGATCTCCATTTCTGTGATTCTATTCCTGTTCTAGTTGTTTGCTTAATTTGTTTTTGTTTTTTAGATTCAGTTGTTGATAGCTGTGAGTTTGTTGTCATTTTACTGTTCACAGTTTTGATCTTAAATTAGTCCCTTTAACATTTCATATGATAAGGGCTTGGTGATGATGAACTCCTTTACCTTTACTTTGTCTAGGAAGCACTTTATCTGCCCTTCCATTCTATATGATAGCTTTGCTGGATAGGATAATCTTGGTTGAAGGTCTTTGCTTTTCACGATTTTGAATTCTTCTTGGCAGTCCTTTCTTGCCTGCAAGGTTTCTTTTCAGAAATCAGCTGATAGTCTTATGGGCACTCCTTTGTAAGTAACTCTCTGCTTTTCTCTTGCTGCTTTTAAGATTCTCTCTTTATCTTTAACCATTGGCATTTTAATTATGATGTGATTTGGTATGGCCCTCTTTGGGTTCAATTTGTTTGGGACTCTCTGAGCTTCCTGGACTTGTATTTCTATTTCCTTTGACGAATTAAGGAAGTTTTCTTTCATTATTTTTCAAATGTTTTCAATTTCTTGTTCTTCCTCTTCTTCTGGCATCACTGTGATTCAAATGTTGGCACATTTGGAGATGTCCCAGAGTCTTCTTGCTCTCTCCTCGTTTTTTTGAATTCTTGTTTCTTCATTCCATATTGGTTGACTGTTTATGTCTTCCTTATGTTCCAGATTGTTGATTTGAATCCTGGCTTCCTTCCCTTCACTGTTGGTTCCCTATGGTTTTTTCTTTATTTCACTTAGTGTAGCCTTCATTTCTTTCCTTATGCATTTGCCACTAAATGAGTTCTCTGAGCATCCTTATCACCAGTGTTTTGAACTCTGCATCCGATAGGTTGGCTATCTCCATTTTGCTTAGTTCTTTTTCTGGAGTTTTGATCTGTTCTTTCATTTGGGCCATATTTTTTTGTCTCCTCAATTTGGCAGTATCCCTGTGTTTGTTTCCATGTGTTAGGTAGAGCTGCTTTGACTCCCTGTCTTGGGGTACCTGTTACATTGTAAGGGGCAAAGCCTGGGGCAATCCACTTCTTTGCTTTGTGGTGTTGCATGTGGGGAGGTGTTCAAGAGGGAACAATGCCACTTGTTCTGCTCATGCCCCATTTCCAGTCACTTCCCCCACTTCCACCATGTGACTGGCAGCCTTCTAGCACTGTCCTGGTGGAGAATCCCAGATTGGGTTGGTTTGCCTACATTCTAGAATCATATGGGTCCTTTAAATGGATTCTCCTGAGAGACCAGCAGTTTCTTCTGCCTCCCCAATGCCCACTGGTTTTTACAGTCAGAAGTTATGAGGCTTTATTTCCCAGCACTGGAACCTGGGCTCTGTGGTCTGGCCCGGGGCTGGGATTGCTTGCTCCCCAGGTGTCCCTCCCAGTTTTTATCTGCCACACATGAATGTGTGACCGCCTGTTCCATTCCCAACTGCTGCCGCCCCCGTAGCTGCCACACTATGTCCTCTCCGCTCCAGCTCCCTGTCTCCGCCCCTCCTACCCATTTGGATGAATATTTCTTCTTTAAGTCCTTGGTTGTCAACTTCCATATAGTTAGATTTTCTCATTGTTTTTTGTTTCTAAGTCAGTTGTAACCCTTGTTATAGTTGTGTGAAGAGGTGAAGTATGTCTACCTACGCCTCCATCTTTGCTGTCAGTTGGCCTCCGTTTTCTTCCCTGAGATGGAACCACAGGGACTGGAGCCCCCTGGAGAGAATGCAGTGCCCAGGGCGAGTCATTGAGAGTGTCTGCATCTCATGTTTGTGTCCAAGTGGAATTTGGTTAGAATACCAGGGGGGAAGTTTAAGAAGAAAAAAGGAGATGTAACAAAAGCTCAGCGGGTGAAAAGAGGCTAGGCCACTTCCTTTCCTTTAGCCTACTGGTAACATATTTTTAAACATGAAGAAATGATGAAACAAAGGTTGTCAAATGTTTGCATTTAACAGCAGAACATTTGCACACCTACAAACACAATGGTATATGTATAGTTTCATTTGACAACAGTGTGAGAAACAGAACTGCATGAGTGTAAGGTCAGGCAATTCCACTTCGCTCCTCCTCCCTGTCCTGCCCCACCTCCCAATAGGCTCTGGAAGGAGGGGTGGCAAGATTGGGTGTGGTTTGGTTGCTAGGAGATCAACTGTATACACAAACTGGGTATTCTCTTCTCCCCTACCCTCTTCCACAGCAGATTTTATTTCATTAGTTTTTAGAATAGGCAACACAATCATGTTTCAAATGCCAAAACATACAAAAAGCCATAAAACAAAAGTTTCCTTCATACCTTTTCCCTCATCATTCAGTTTCCATCCTACTTAACAAATTACTATTATTTTTTTTTTGTTTCTTTTTCCAGGTATTTTTTATGCATAAAGAAGTCATATAGATACATTTTATTCACTCTCACTTTTTTTACATGTACAACAGCCTACTTTACACATAGGTGTGGTATGTATATTTGTATTTTTCTGCATGATTTTTCCATATTGATTCATTAAGAATTCCATTCTTTTTTACAGCTAAAGTGTATTTCATTATATGGCTTTACCACAGTTAATTAAATCACTCCCCTTTTGATAAACATTTAGGTGGCTTCCAATTTTTGACTATTACAGACAATATCTCATAAATACCCCTTGCATGCTCGGAAATAACCCTCATACAATGTGTCATTTCCCATATGCAAACATATTTGGAAGATAAATTCCCAGGGTCGAAGGATATATATGAATATATTTGTAATTTGGATAAATACTGCCAAATTGCTCTTAATAGAAATTGAACCAGTTTATAATCCCACCAACAATGCACAAGATTGAGGTTTTGCTAGTCAGATAAGTGAAAAATGGTATTTCAGTATAATTTTAATTTCTTTTATAATTGGCATTAAAACATTTTTCAGAGTTACTCATTGCTTTCCTTTAATAAAACCATTGTGTAGACATTTGAAACTTTTTCTATTGGGTTGTTGATAATTTCTTACTGACTTATAGGGTGCATCTTTATATATTAGGGTGATATAAATTGTGACTATTTTTCTATTTTGTCATTTATCTTCTGACTTTTTTGATTTTTTTGGAAAGGAATGCATAATTTTAACAGAATTTTTGATAGTGTATTTCTAATAGTTTATTAACAAATTTTATTTTTTGTATAGTCAAATATATAACTGTTTTAAGATTTTTGGATTTTGTACATTTCTAACTTTGTTAGGTAGACCTACTGTATTTTGAGGTTATAAAAAAATTCTTCCATGTTCTAGTCTAATATTTTAATAAATTTATATTTATATTGGTGTTGTAGAGGAAGGCAAACAATTTCCCCATCCCCTTTTTGAATTCTTGACTCCTATAATAAAAGAGGAATTAATAAGAGAAAGAGGAACAGGAGTTTATCGTATGCATACCTCATGTATACATGAGACACATCTGGAGAAAACAGAGTAACTCCCTGAAGTGTCTTAGAATTCAGAATTAAATATCATCTTCATGGGGAAAGGGGAAGGTAGATGGAGGCCACTTTAGAGGAGAGTCAATGATTTTTAAGAAAGATGAATGAGCCCTGACCTGCTTGGCTCAGTGAGCTGAGCATTATCCCACAAAGCAAAAGGTCGCCAGTTCCATTTCCAGCTCCAAATTGCAGTTCAGGTCAGGGCGCAGGCCTGGGTTGCACGTTTGGTCCCCAGTTGGGGCACTTACAGGAGGCAACCCTGTCTCTCTCTCACATTGATGTTTCTCTCCCTCACTTTCTTTTTCCCTTCCCCTCTCTCTAAAAATAAAAATAAATAAAATCTTAAAAAAAAAAGAAAGAGCCCTGGCTGGTGTAGCTCAGTGGATTGAGTGCGGGCTGTGAACCAAAGGGTTGCCGGTTTGATTCCCAGTCAGGGCACATGCCTGGGTTGCAAGCCACATCCCCCAGTGGGGGCCAAGTGAGAGGTAACCACACATCGATGTTTCTCTCCCTCTCTTTCTCCCTCCCTTCCCCTCTCTCTCTAAAAAAAAAAAAAAATTAATTAAAAAAAAAGGAAGCAAGATGAATGAGCCCATAGAAGAATAGATGAAAGTTATGCTAGCTTGTGACAAAGTTTATCTGGGCACAGTGCCGGTGTCTATTCTATCCTGTGATAAGGGTGGATCTTCCCTGGCTGATGGAACTCCTGGAGAGGAGATGTGCGACCATTGAATCCTTTTTGCAGGGTCTGTCTTTAGGTGGAAAGGGAACTCAGAGACAGCCTCATCCTGCATGTGCTGTTTTTCAAGTGCCCACAGCTCAAAATAATCAATATAACGAAGAGTCATACTTTAACAAAGCGACATATCTGGGAGTGGCATGTCCTGAACTCCTACAGTCATATTTTAGGGTGGCATATTCTGCAGTGCTTCAATGTCTTTATTTACACAGAATTTACTCTGTGTCAATTTGCTTCCAGATAGCTATCAGTTGTTCTGACACCATGACACCATGAGTTGACTAGTTCCTGTTTTTCCTTAGGGTGGGGCATCCCTCCACAATTGTGGCAGTCTCATTCCTGAGTGATGCCAGTGTGTGTTTGTGTGCGGCAGGCGAATGCTAACAAAGCAAAGCCCCCAGGGCAAGTCTCCCATTTGCTGTGACACCAGAGGAGAGGTTTCTCCAGGTACTAAGGCCATCCTGACCCAGAGACAGCCTGCTGTCCAGTGATGTCACGGGCTCATAGGAATCCCAGTTGTCCACCCAGCCCCTACCCCTTCACAAACAAGGAGCTCAGCAGCTCAGAACTGCTGTACTCAGGGGTGGAATTAGGCTTTGGGCCTGAATAAATAATTAGAAACTGGCTGCTGAGAGAATGCCCCTGGTGATTGCTTACCCTGGAATTTTGCTGGGTGGCACGCAGAGTTTTATTACCCAATTAAAATGCAGCAGATTAAATTGTGCAAAAGGAAGATGGAGTGGGCAATAAATCTCCTGTGGAATGGGCTGTGCAAGACCCACCCCGAAAGGCATGAATTGATGGTTCAGAGAGAATTGAGAAAAAGAGTCATCTGGTTTGGCCGAAAGGAATCACTAGCCAAGCGTGTTCTTGGAGGGAACCTGAATGTGTGCCTTGCAGTGGTGATGGTGGACATGTCCACATGGGGAAAAGAAAGGTCAGCTTTTCAAGGTTCCAATGAAGAGCTTGGGTGGCAGGGAAATGGGGGGCAGGGGAAGGCAGCCAGCAGTAACACGAACGATCTCTCCCGATGAAGTGACAGCCTTCTGTAACACACGAACACTAGAGTGCATGTTGGTGACTCGGCAGTACACATGGCCCAGTGCTATACAACTTGAATGATCGGGTTATAACAGGTTCTAAAATGTCAGTGAAGCAAGGAGAGGCAGGATTATCATATTAAATTACATATCGAGATACGCATTTCTTATTGTATTATTTTGCCAGGGCTGCCATAACAAAGTACCTCAACTGGGTGGCTTCAACAACAGAAATTGATTGTCTCACAGTTCTGAAAGCTAGAGGTCAAGGTGTCAGCAGGGTTGGTTCCCTCTGTTGGCTGCAAGGGAAGGATCCATTGCAAGGTCTCTCTCCTTTTTTTGTAGGTGGTCATTTTTTTCCCATGTGTCCTCACATCATTGTCCCTTGACGCACATCTGTCCAAGTTTCCCCTTTTTATAAGCGCACCAGTCATATTGGATTAGGGCCCACCCTAGTGATCCCATTTTAACTTGATGACCTCTATAAAGACCCTGTCTCCAATAAGTTCACATTCCGAGGTAGTGTCCCTGAACACCAGCATATGAATTTGGGGGGCACAAAATTCAACCCATAACACTTGACTTTATTAAAAAAAAAAACCCAATTGTATTTAGGTGTATAGCACAACTTTCCCAGCCCAGCCCCAGGGCTTATGGACAGCATCTTTCTCACAGTTCTCAGGGAGCTATTCGCAGCGCTGTTTCGGTGCACAGGGAAGACCTGTGTTGCCGCCCAGGTACATTTTTCCTGTTTGGTACTTGGTGAAGGGGGCAGAGATTGATTGTTCTGAAGAGGAGGCAAACATTGCTCCTTGGAAAAGATGCAGAGACCTACGAGTCCCCCCTTGGCTTCTCTTTCCACTGTGCTTAGGGCTGCCAGATATTGTCTGAGACCCATTGTTCTGCCATTGGCACCTCTGAAAGGAATTTATAAAGTGTATCCATTTATAAGTGTATTGCATATATCCAAAATTTTAGTTGAAACTATCTGGCTGTCCTCATCTGGCCTGGAGCTTGGGCCTGCTGCATGTCTTACCATTGAACAGAATGAAGCATAGGCACTGTAAGAGTTATCCTTGAATTGTGTCAGTAATAATGTCTTTGCTTTTGTCCTGCAGCGAAGCATGTTGATAATGAAGATAAAAATCTGTGTACCAGATGGCAGGGTGCCCTAGAGCTTAACTCTGACCCCCAGCCTCTATCTGTCGATATGGCTAGACTAGCTTCTCACTCCCAGATCACAGGGGCCCTTCTGGCATGGGTAGGTCCCCTGGTGTAGAAGCCATCCTTGATTGCTTGTTAGTATGAATTGATTCCAATCATTCACTTCGCATATATTCATTGAACAGCACCTCTGTACTAGTCACTCTTCTAGATGAAAGGATATAGTAGGGATCAATATAAAGATACCTGCCCTCATGGACTTCGAGAGTTTATAATCTGGTCAAACTAATAGCATCATAGGTAAGGTCAGAAATGCTAAAAAACAATGAAATGGGGTAAGAGGATCAGGAATGTGGGGCAGAGCTGTATCTTTTTAATGGAGTAGGTCTCATTAAGAAGGTGACACTTGAACAAAGACTTGAAAAAGGGGAGAAAGTTGGCCTTGAGGTTATTGGAGGGAGTGTTTCTGTAGAGAGAGCAGCCGGGTCCCTCAGCTGGAGCATACCCAGTGAGCATGCAGGAGAGTGAGGGTACCGTTGTGGCCGAAGCACAGCTATCCTGAGAGAAGAGCGGACGAGGTGGGTGGGGTAGCGTACTTCCTTTTAGGCCATTAAAAGGACTTCGGCTTCTATCTTAATGGAAGTGAAAATCATTGCAGCATTTGAAGCTTAGGAGATAAACGAGCTGAATTATGTTGTACGTTATTAAAGGTGCGTAAAGATTATTCTGGCTGCTCTGTTGAGAACAGATGGTAGGAAGGTGAGAGTGGAAGCGGGGAGACCAGATGGAGGCCATTGCTGTAACGCAGTGATTTTCAACTGGTGAGCCGCAAGAAGCTTTAAAACATGCAGTACCTGACTGTTTAGTCAGGGGTCACTGACCTCTTTTCCCTTAGATAGTCAGATAAAAAAATGACAACAGCCAATACAACGATAACCGTCTGGTGTGAATGCTCTGTCATGAACTGTAAACATACAGGTCATATAATAGAGTTGCATCTTATTGATCATGTCACATAATAAGGTTGTGTCTGGTCAATTCTTGGTACAGAAATCCTTATATACAAATATAGGCACCTGATTTTTTAAAAAGTCACTTTGGAGCAAAAAGGGTAGGTAATTACTATTACTATTGTTATTATTATTTTTGTAAATCAATCAGTATTATACATCTTTTTTGTCAGACCAGCAAAAAATATAATGTATTTTTTTGGTGTGCTGCACAATTTTACTAATTCGTTTATTTGTGTCATGAGATGAAAAAGGTTGGAAATCACCATTGTTCCTTTAGATGATAAATGCTCAAATTGGGTGGAGCCATGGCAAGCGCTCAGATTCTTGATGGATTTGGAAGGTGGGGCCTAATTGGAGGCTGGAAATAGAGGAAGAGTCAGGGAGGAGACACCAAGCGTTCGGCCCGAGAATCTGGAAGGCTGGCATTGCCATCAGCTGGAAAGGAGTGGGCTGTGGGGAGAGCAGACTGTAGGAGGAGGATCAGAGATGTTCAGTGCTGGACATGGTAAGTGCAAGATGTTTGTCAGTTCTCATCAGAACCAAGCAGAGATGTCTAGGTATGCTGTGACCTCATCACTTAGTCCTGGAAAGGTGTCACAATACATGGCTATGGTTCCCAAAGGCAAAGTAGAGGGGCAGATGGTGCTATGGTCTGAATGTTCGTGCCCCCTGCCCCTAATTCATACGTTGAAATCCTAATCTCTTACAGGTGACGGTGTTAGAAGGTAGGGCCTTTTGGAGGGGCTTTGGTCGTAGGGTGAAACCCTTAGAATTGGGATTAATTCTCTCACAGAAGAGAACCCATGGGGCTCCCTGGCCCCCTCCGCCATGCGAGCACACAAGCAGTACACGACTGGGAAGCGGGCCCTCACCTGCCATGCTGGCACGCAGTCTTGGACTCTCAGCCTCCCGAGTGGTGAGCAATCGCATTTCTGCTCTTTGTGAGCTATCCAGTCTGTGGTATTTTGTTATAGCAGCCCGGATGGACGAAGACAGATGACTAGATAAACAAGAAATTATTTTATTTATTCTGATCCCTTCAAAGACATTAAAGAAGATCTAACCCCCCTAGCAGGACTTCTCGTGTCTCCTCTTCTTGTCGCTACAAGTGCTCTTGGAATCCGCACTCCCAGAAGCCTCTCGGGGTCCTCACATGCCCTCAGAATAGTTTCTCTCAGCCTCAGTGTGTTGATTCCCACTCTGGGGTCTCTTCAGGATGAAGATTCACTAAATCTCTTTAAACTTGAAGGGTAGTAGAATATGCCATTGCAACATATACCATTTTGGCATAAAGAATATTTTTGAGTTTAAGGCAATTGAGAAGCAGATACAGGAAAGGTTTTCTGCCCTTCCCCTATTGGCCTAAAAGCAAGATGTAAATTTGTAAAGGTATCCCTCTTCTCCTCTTCACCAGGAAGGGCAGACGTTAATCACCAGAGACAACTCTAGACCCATATCAGCCCAGAGATGACACCAAAGGAGTCTACTTAACAAATCTTTCTAATATTAGCTCTCATCCATCATCAGTTTCCCCATATATCTGCCTTCCCACAATTTGCCAACCCTAAAAACCCAAAGCCCTTTTCTTGGCTTGTCATTTCTCTAAAAATGTTCTTTTATTAAGATGCTATATAAGACTAAGCTGTAACCACCCATTTGAGTTACTCATCACTGAGCACTTTCACGTGTATGGATGAAGCACATACCCTTTTATTAAACTGTCTGTTGCCAGTCTAATAATTTACAAGGCTCCAGCTGGAGAGCCTAGGACGGTAGAGGAAGGAAGGTTTTTTTTCCTCCCTTACAAACTCTTTCTCTCCTCCTGTGGCTCCCCATCATACAAGGTCCAGGAAGAAATGTGGCCAGGTGGCCTGTCCTCAGAATCTGGAGTGCATCTGGGGGAAAGGGAACTGGACCAGAATCTTTGGGATCCTCACCGGCAGATTAAGGGGGCACACAGGTGGGCAAGCTCACAAGTTTTAGCCCACGTGGCGCTGCCCTATGTGCACACGTGGGCACGTGGTGGCTCTTGGCCTGGCGCATCTGTCCGTGTGTCTGGGCCATCTCAGTGCACCGCTGTAGCTACGTATGGATCAGATCAGGAGAAACACTCATGTGGTTTCATAAATGTGAAGTATTTTACATGTTTGTACTTAGCAAATAATACATTTCAGCTTCTCCACTTCCATTCTCCTCTAGCAACGTGTAATGATTCTTACGGATTTCTCATTACTTAGGTTCATACAGTGAGGCCCACACACCCTCAGAGAAGACGGGGGCGTGCGGTGCTGTTACTCCTCATCAAACAGTTCATTCAGCATTTATTACATGTATAATATTATATGGTCCAGGTCCTGAGCCAGGAACCAAGATGACTAAGTGAATTAGACTTAGTCTCAGCTCTTGGGGTAAGAGTAGGGGCAGATAATGTCCTTATCCAATAGCTAGGCCTGTGATGGAAGGACGTGGTCCACAGCTGAGGCCGTGCCCCCTGCAGCAAGGGATGGGCCAATAAGACTTACTCAGGGATTTGCATCTAAAAATATGACTTAAGTGTAGGAAATTCTAAGTAAATTCACCACAACATTGTCCAAAGGCGTTGTTCACTATTCCTAGCCGCACCCCTCTGCTCTCAGGGTGCTGCAACTCCCCTGGTGTAATTGTTCCTGATGGCCCATTTCATTTCTCTATTCTCCACCACCAGCTGACTGCAGAGAGGCGAGGATAAACTTGCCCATCCACCACTGCTTCCCTAAGACCTCAGGGGCTCAGGAATTGGATGGCTGGTTGAGTGAATGGATGGAGAGACATATGAGTCTTTTATTAACAGAAAGTATGTTTTTCACTGTTTTGAGTACATCTACAAGTTTTAAAAGTGCTTCATGATCACTACTGAGAATGATCTTTCTTATTCTACATCTAAAGGTGTTGATCTTTAAAGCTCAATTTAGGAGATTTTTTTCAGTGAAACCACATCATTAAGTTTATGGTGAAAGTCAACAAGATATAAGTTTTGCATCAGAGAAATGTTTCTCATAGCTATTTGGAGGAAAATATTCTGTTAAACAAGAGCTACTCTATTTTTACCTTGATCCAAAGATGTTATATATATAAGATTTTTTTCTAAAAAAAGAAGATAATGTTCTATGTGTATTTTATTTAACAAAGTAGTTAAATTTTCCTAGCATAAATATTATATAAAGTCATGTAGAAAATTAAAAAAAACCCATTTTGATGTTTTTTGTTTTCAATAATTTTTTAAAGTCTGGATTTTTTTTTTCACCCATACTCACTTTAAATAAAATTCTTAAGTGTGAAAAGTCAAATCTTGGGAAGCAGTCTGATTGCTCTCTGAAATGCCTTCTTAAGATTTTGAAAGACTTATCCCAATAAGAAAGTGAGGCAGTGTAGGAGGCTCAGAGAGTCCCAAAGAAGTTGGACCCAAGGAGGAACACACCAAGGCACATCATAATCAAGTTACCCATGATTAAAGATAAGGAGAGAATCTTAAAAGCAGCAAGAGAAAAGGAGACAGTTACCTACAAAGGAGTTCCCATATGACTGTCAGCTGATTTCTCAAAAGCAAACTTGCAGGCAAGAAGAGGCTGGAAAGAAGTATTCAAAGCCATGAAAGGCAAGGACCTACATCCAAGATGACTCTATCCAGCAAAGCTTTCATTTACAATGGAAGGGCAGATAAAAGTGCTTCCCAGATAAGGTCAAGTTAAAGGAGTTCATCATTGCCAAGCCCTTATTATATGAAATGTTAAAGGGACTTATCTAAGCAAGAGAAGATAAAAAATATGAACAGTAAAATGACAACAAACTCACAACTATCAACAACTGAACCTAAAACAAAAACAAAAACAAACTAAGCAAACAACTAGAACAGGAACAGAATCACAGAAATGGAAATCACATGGAGGGTTATCAGTGGGGAAGGGAGAGGAGGAAAAAGGGGAAAAGGTACAGGGAATAAGTAGCATAAATGGTAGGTACAAAATAGACAAGAGGAGATTAAGAACAGTATAGAAAATGTAGAAACCAAAGAACTTATATGTATGACCCATGGACATGAACTAAAGGGGGGGAATGCGGGTAGAAGGGGGTGTGCAGGGCGGAGGGGAATAAAAGGGAGGAAATGGGACAACTGCAATAGCACAATCAATAAAATATATTTTAAAAAAGAAAAAAAAGAAAGTGAGGCAGTGTAATGAAATGGGCACAGTCATGGGTGAATTCAGGGTGGTAAAATCCGCCACCCTGAAAATAAAGCCTGAAGTGACCCTGAGCAAACAGAACAAAAACTTAGGCAGTCACGGCTGGTACTGAGAGGTGAAGAAGAAACTGGAAGCCCCACTTCTAAGTGTGTCAAAGTTGAGAGCCACCCTCACTAACCCGCGTGAGTCAGCCAGGTTCCCAGGCAGGAAGGGGCAGCACCAGTGGAACAAAGGCGTGCTGGAGGAGTGAATAATTCCTTTGCCTCAGTTTAGTGTGTGAAAGTGAGTTAAAACGCATCCCCAAGACTGGTGGCATGCGTCCCGGCGTCAGCAGGAAACCAGAGAGCCCAGAAACTAAGCTGTTCCTCCCAGTAAGTCATTTGTCAGATACGTTATAAATGTGGTCAGTTCTCCACCTTCCTTTGTTAGTCAATATTGAGAACAACCCAGGTAAGCATATGGCAGCAAATCTGAAAAAGAAAAAGAAAAATCTGTTTCGGTGGCAATAATCTTCAGAATCCTCCCTCCCCTGCCGGTGCACTTTCCTGGGGCTGCAGAGCGGGGGTTTTCGGCTTCCCTCTGAGGAGTTCCAGGCGGGCCTGAGCATGAAGTTGGCATCGGACAACTCAATGGGAGAAAACACACCATTTTATTTTTGCATGTACGTGGGAGCCTTCGCAGGAAAGGGAAGACCTAAAAAGCAGGTAGTCCTGAGTGTTTATATACCAGGTCGAGCCAAGTAGTAATTATGAGAAAGTAACTAAAACACAGGGTGGGGCAAAAGTACGTTTACAAACGTACTTTGGAAGTATCCAAAACATGGAGTTTTTTCTTGTATTATGTATTAATTATTGTATCATTTTCCATTCAAACAACTGTAAACCTACTTTTGCCCCCTGTACATGTAGAGACTAAAAGAGGGTAAGTGTTATTTTAATAAAGTTTGTCTGTACAAATTCTTCTTGGCCTTGACTCCCTACCTCTGGTGACCAGAATGGTCTTTTTCTCCAGGTATCTCGAAGCCCTCTTTCATTACGGGAGTTTTATCTCCTGTTTAAAGGAAGAAAAGTGGAAGACAGAGTACCTTTCTTATACTGGTTTTTCAAGTGCCCTTGTTTATGCTCAAAATAGTCGATATGTCAAACTGGCATATTGTGGGGTGCTATGTTCTGAACCCACTCACTCAGCCTTGTGTTACCCACAGTCTCACTCGAAGTAGTGCAAGTGGGCAGCAAAGTGGGTATGCGAGGTGACGGTAATGGACCACAGTGGGAGGTGAGTAAGTCAAGACATGCATAAGAGAACCACTGAAAGTCCTACCCTTTGCTCTTCTCCTGATTGGTTTTGCCACAGGTGCCTAAAGCACCTGCCCTTCCGGAGGCTGAGCCCGGAGGATATTTCTCTGAATCCCGCTGACTCTGGCCTCTGCCGACAGGCGTGGCGATAGACTTGATGTGTGTGGCCAACAGCTCCCATCCCTCCACTCCCATGTAACGTGCCCGTTCCTCCTTGTAAGGGACCCCAAACTTAATTCACCTCATAACTTAAAAAAAATTCCTGTAGCCATCATGGCAAAAAAGGTTCACAGAAGCTAATTTTCCTCCTGACAAACAAAGACACCCTCCTACATAACCATAATACCACCATCAAAATCAGGAAGTTAGTAGTGATAGATTATGTTGGGAGGAAAATTTTCTTCTACCATTTTAATAATCAAATACTGGGGGCGCGTGAATGAACTAATAATGGACATATTAACAGAAGAAAAATTTGTTTATGCATGTAGGAGCTTTCAGATGAAGGGGAAACCTGAACAACTACAGGTAATGGTTTATATACCAACTTCATAAGTGGGGAGCAGAGGTAAGTCATGTTTAGAGCTTTGAAGGATGGAGGTTGGGATGAGGCTTGTTTACGCAATCTTTTGGAATGTCCTTGTGTCCAAGGTCAGGCCTCCCTGATTGGAGACCTCCGTTGGGGCAGCTATGGCCGCTGAATCTCAGGAAGTTCTCTTTAGTCAGATGAGGAAAGTTCAGATAAGAGTTCTTTCTGCATCTGTTGTAGCTCAGAGGTTTCTGCTTTGAAATAATCTTTGAATCATACAGGTGGCTTATCAGTCTTGTCAGTTACTACACTGTAACCCACAGTCTCCTTTTAAGTTTCACCAATTGCCCCAATAACATTTTTTTCAGAGAGGAAAAAAAAAGCCAAACCCCAATCTAGGATCACCCGTTGCATTTAGCTGTCATATCTCTTTGATTTTATTCAATCTAGAAGAGTTCCTCAGGAACTCTTTCAAGATCTTCATAAAGATTACGGGTGGGTTATTTTAGCAAAGTTTAATCAGTTTTTTTTTTTTTAAATCTACCCATTCATCATCTGTAAGAGAGGAAAAAAATCTTGTCCTTATACCCTTCTAAACTTTTGCCTGGGGCCATTGTAACAAAAGACAGATTAATGAGAGAAAAGAAAACTAAAGTTCATGGGAGAAACTCAGGGAAAGAGGAACTCAGGGAGGTGGCTTAGAACTCTGGCTTATGTCTTCAATAAAGAAAAATAAATTTGTAGAGAAATGACAGGGCAATGTTTGCCAAGGGCGGCAAACTATGGGAAAGCAGATATACAAGATGAAACTAAGAAAATAATACTTGTTGGCAGATTCCTCTGGGGTCACCTGATGAGAATCTGTTTCCAGAGGAGACTTTATATCCTGCCTTGAGGCAGAGCACGGACAAGTAGAGAGAACTTTCCCCTCATTTTCTACTTCTTAATTACCTTTAGCTCAAAATAATTTTTATGTCAAATCCATTCATTTATTTGGGGCAAGTAATTGATCATCTACTAGGGCTGAGCCTGTGAGGCATTGGGCTACATAGTACACTGGATGGATGTGGACCTTCCTTTGGGAGAGGCCCCATAGCTTCTACGGTGGTTGAAAAGCCAGATTTTAAGTTCAGGTTATCTGGGTTCAGGTCCCAGTCCTATGACTTACTTCCATTAAAACCTTGGACATGCTTACCTAACATGTACATGCCTCACATAAATAGGACGGTGAATAAAGTACCTACCACGTAAGACAGGCATTGGTTTGAAATGAGTTAATACTGGCATCTTAGGAAATGTCAGTAATCTGCATCTTCAAATTAAGTTTTCTGTGTGAAGATGCTATCTGGGTTTTATTTCACATTATTTTAAAAGTGAACAATTATAACACATCACACATCAACCCCATCAACCCCCAAAGTCCCAACCAATATCCTAAGGCACAGCTAAATGACACTAGAATGTCTGAAGAGATAAGCCACCACTCAATGTTCATAAATCATCTCCCCAGAAGCAACTCTAATTTCCAAACTATCGTACCTCTCATCTGTTCTCAGACGGGCGTATTTGCTATTCAAAAGATGCATTTGTGTATGTGCGCTTCTCCTCTCCTGCCAGGAAGTCGTTTGTTCTCGCAGAAATGCTGCTCTGCTTCTCCCAACCCCTGTTAGGATGGTATAAAAACTAAATTCTGATCATCTCCACCCCTTTAAGCAGAATTTCCCACGTATATGTAAATAAAAATTTGTCCTTTTTCATGTTACTCTGTCTTTTGTCATGTTAATTTGCATGACCCCGCCCCCAACCCTAATCGGGTAGAGAAAGAGTATTTTTCTCTCTGACAGACGTATGTGTAAGTAACAATGATCACATTTAGGATGGCGGCAAAATGTTTAGTGCACTGACCACCACAAAATTGAAGTGGTTGCTTTGTGTACAGTAACATCTCCCATTGTCAGTACTATTTTTGTTCCTTTCATTCCTTATCCACAATTTTCTTCAACACTTTCTCGACTTTTCTGGTGCTCATGGTACAGCTCTCAGCACAACCAATGGCTCAGCATGGAAAGCACTGGCAAATGCATTCAGGACAAGTGCCAGTGACACAGCATGGCTCACTCTGAGCGTGGCGCTCTGAGAGGTCGCGCTGAGCACCGGCAGCACCCGAAGACGGCGCCCCCTCTGTGCGCGCTCGCTGTGCTTCTCCAGATGTCTAGTACTGTCGTTACTGCCCTGCTGCTTGACTTTGGAAGGTAATGGAAAAACTTTCCTTCATATTGTTTTGACAAAACACTTTAAACTTTTGGAGATAGAAATATAAAATTTTCCATCAGTTTAAAACAAGCAAACAAACTCTATTAAGAGATATATGTAGTATATGAAGTGTGGGTATTAAAGCAGCAAATGTCTTGTTTGTGAGAGATACTCGGCAGGGTGTGCTTGTATGTACAAAGTGTGTAAGCCAGTGGTTGGCAGGAAGAAAGTACTAGCTATTATTATTTCACCTTTATGAACCCAGCATTCTGGTGGGGAAGGCAGGCAAGTAAACACAAGATGGATAAGATCACCGTAGGCTGTAATAAGTTTTCTGAAGAGATTAAGTAGCATGATAGAAAACAATAGGGAAAAGACCTTCTTCATGAGCAAGGTCAGGGTGACCTTCCTGGGGAGGTAACATCTAAAAATAAACCTGAAGAATGAAAATAAGCCAGACAGGAAGGGAGTCAGGGCACAGCATTGCAGGCCAAGGCAAGAGCGAAGGTGAGAGCTGCTGGAAGGACAGTGGGTGGGGAGTGGGGAGAACCTTTGAGATGAGGTGAGAGGTAGGCAGGTCAGACCATGCAGAATTTTGGAGCCCATAGTTCAGTCTGGGGTCTGGTCTTGGTGCTACAAGAAACAAAGAATTTTCAGTGGAGGGCTGGCGTGATGTAATTAATGTGTTCAGATCCCTTGCTCAGGAGATTGGGCTATGGGAGACTTCAAGTGGAACCTGGGAGACCAGAGTAGGTAGCAGGATGTTTGTAGAATTATCTCGAAAGTCTGGGCACACACATACAAACGCACATACGTGAAGAATTATGTTCCCCCTGTCTTTTGGGAGGTGTGATTAATCATGAATGGTAGCATGGCTGTGGAATGACAAGATAGGATCGAGGTTTCATACAGCATGGTACAGGGGAAGCCTGAATCACGCTGATTTGCTTCAGCCCCAGCACCTGGTGATTTTTGTTTTGATTTTCCCTTACAGTGCCTGTTGTGATACATGGATCTTTTTTTGTTGTTTTGCCTTACTGTTTAGAAGCATGAAACTGGGGCTCTTCTGGTTGTTTAAGCTAAGTATCAGAGAGGTTTGCCACTATCCCTCTGCAGGCCACAGTTTCAGAATGTTCACTCTGTATCTTCCTGTGTATTAGAGAGAGTGGTGCCCTTTTTGAAGGGATTAACTGGAGGATAATTAGGGGCGAATGGCCCAATGAGAGCTGTAGACCACTACCGAAGGGTAGCAGAAAATGCCACCCCAAAATGTACCAATGTGGAATAAGAATTATTTTCAGCTGAAGGCAAGTGAGAAAAGGCAAATGCAGGAGAAGCTCTTTGCCCTCCCTCTTTTCCTAAAAGCAGGACAAATCTGTGAAAGTGTCTCCTCTCCCCTGTCTACCAGGACAGAAGTTAATCTCTGAATCCCTGGAGACAACTCTAGACCTGCATCAGCCCAAAGATGGTACCAGAGCAATCCACATAACAGATTTTACTAACTTGCCTTGACCTTTCATATATCTGCCTTCCCACAGTTGGCTGTATTAGAAATGCAAAGTCCTTTGTCTTTGTCTTGTCATTTCTCTAAATTGTTTTCCTTTGCCAAGATGTCACATAAGCCCAAGTTCTCTTTGAGTGACTAATTTCTGAGTGCTTCCATGTGTATGCACAATGCACATGTTAATAAACTTCTGGGTTTTTTCCTCTTATAATCTGTATTTTGTCAGTCTAAATTACAAGGTCTAGCCGAAGATCCTAGGAAGGTAGAGGGAAAGATACGTTTTCCTTCCTTACATGACGAAGAACAGGAAGGGTATGCCAACAGTCCCAGAGACAGGGTAGTTCCGACAGAGAGAGGAGCGAGAGATCGTTGCCTCTTTTACTAGCTGCACTTGGTTAGCCGGACCATAGGCGTCACTGAGCCCTGGTTTCTCCAGTAACATGTTTTCTGGGGAGATGGGGGAGTGGAGCAAGAATTACGTAAGAAAAGGTATGGTAATAGAATACTCTAGAGACTGCGTTACAATAACAAATAATGCCTGGCCTCAGTGACATCAGTGGCTTAACACAACTAAAGTGGATTCAGATGAGGGTTAGTGGGGGTCCTCTTCCTTCTGGAAGTTCTGGGATCCATATTTCCATCATCTTGTCATATAGCCTCAACATGTGGCCTCCAAGATTACTGAAGAAAGAAAAGAGAGAATTATATATGTGTATACATATTTTAAATTATATTTTATTGATTATGCTATTACAGTTGTCTTGATTTTTTCCCCTTTTGTCCCCCCCCCCCAGCATCCCCCATTCCCTCAGGCAATCACCCCACCATTGTTCACGTCCATGGGTATGGGTATATGTTCTTTGGCTACTCCATTTCCTATACAGTACTTTATATCCCCATGGCTATTCTGCAACTACCTATTTGTACTTCTTAATCCCCTCACCTCTTTACCCATTCTCCTCTTCCTCCCTCACATCTGGCAACCTTCTGGTAACTAACTTCTTTTCTCTTGCTGCTTTTAAGAGTCTCTTTTTAGCTTTTTTTTAAATTAAATTATTTTATTGTTGTTCACTTACAGTTGTCTGCATTTACCCCCCACCCCCAACCCCAGGCAAACCCACCTCCCTCCCTTGCCTCCACCCTCCCCCTTGGTTTTGTCCATGTGTCCTTTATAGCAGTTCCTGAACACCCTTGTCCCCATTATCCCCTTCCCCCTCCCTTCTGGTTACTGCCAGATTGTTCTAAATTTCAATGTCTCTGGTTATAATTTGTTTCTCTGGTTGTATTTTGCTTGCTTACCTCACAAGCATCTTGGCTGTGGCTGATCTGAGTTCCCTGGTAGCTGATCTGGCCTTGGTGCCTTCTCTCATGAGTCCTTATATAAAACCCCTTAACATTTCATATAGTAAAGGCTGCGTG
>PVJI01024277.1:0-22205 GCA_004026765.1 Micronycteris hirsuta
TGATGGGAAACAAGGGTGGAGATGTGGTGGGGAGGGGTGGTCAGGTCCTGAGGGAAGGGCGTTGGTCCAGATGCCCAGTGGGGCCCAGCTTTCCACACTGCAGCTCCTCCTTGGAAGAAGACGTAGTCTTACTCCCTTTCTGCGGTTGGGGAAGGTGAGGTTGGGAGAGAGAATCCGCCCAAGATCCCCCAGCTAGTCTGGGGGGTGGCTGGGACTGGGGCCAAAGTCCCTGGGGCTCCAGACTCTCCCACGCGTCTACACTCGCAGGCTGTGGGTGTCCAGTTCACAGTCCCTGGCTGACGGCACCGATGGGAGGGAACAGCGGGAAGGGAGAGGCGGGGAGGAGCCTCAGTGGGGCCATGCCGTGAACCTTAGGGAGCTGGTCTCACAGTGGAACCAGAGATCAGGCGGTGGAGTGGCTCCCCATCTCAGGTGGCTCTTGGGGACAGGAAGGGCATGAGAGAGATTAGAGGGGTCAGACGGGACCAGTCCTGAGACTCAGGGACCTCTGTGTCAAACAAGGCTCTGGATGGGGAGCTGATGCTTGGGACCTAGTTCCAGAACTAGCTGTGTGACCTTGGGCAAGGACCTAGGCCTCTCTGGGCCTCAGTAAAAATAAGGAGGCTCTGATCCCTGATTTCCAAGGATTCTTCCAGGTGGGACAGACAAAGGTTCCCTGAGCTTCTCCAACCTCTCCTGAACACCAGCAACTTTACAACGGCTGTGATTGGGTGTGGAAGCGCGGGCTCCCGGGCATGGGTGTCGGGTCTCCGGCGAGCCAGAGAGCGCATGACACGCTTGGCACTAGGTCACGTGCCAATGGAGGGGTTGAGCAGCTGGACACGGTCAGCATCTCTTCGGCACCTACTGTATGCTTTACCCTGTCGTCCTGTTTAGTCTGCACAACAGCCTCCTGCGTAGTTGCCATTATTACCCCCATTCTCCAGATGAGGAAACTGAGACCAGAGGTGAGTGTGAGCCTGGGTGGGTCCCAGCCCTGGGACGCTGCAGGCGCCTTGACCATTGAAAGACAAGTCTTCCAAGTGGGTCTAGAAGGATCTCGAGGGGAAAAGGAGGCAGAAGGACACTCCAGGCAGAGGGCAGAGAGGGCGCATCCTGAGCAAAGGTGACCAAGGGGCCTGGCACAGCCGGCAGTGAGAATGGGGTGGAGACCTCCCGTCAGCGCCTGGAGGAGTCTACAGGCCACGGTTCCAGTTATCCACGGCTGTGTGACAAACCACCCAAATGCAGTGGCTTCAAACAATAGTTTCTTCACCTCTCTTGGGATGCTGGGGTTGGCTGGGCTCAGCGGGGCGGTTCTTGCTTGGGATCCTCGTGCGGCCACAGCCGGGTGGCAGGTGGGGACGGGGTCGCCTGAAGGTTCCACAGAGCGACGCCCACGCTGGCCTCACCCCGGTGCTCCCACACCCCGTGTGTCCCACGCCAGGTTTCTTAGGTTGCAGCTCAGGACTCAGAGGGGCAGAGGGTGGCACTGCTGTGCCAGTCTAGAACCACCCCTGGAACTGTCCCGGTGTCACTCGGTCATCCTCTGCTGGCCCAAGCAGCCACGCGGCCCGCCCAGATGGAAGGGAGCGGAGACTGGAGCCCGCCTCTCAATGGTGGGAGTGCCAGGAGTGTGTAGCCATGTGAAATCTGCTGCAGATGCCATGCCGGTACCGATTTCATGGAAAGAATTGGAGTTCATGGTTCAGTCAAGGGTGGGAAAGGCTGGATCGAGCCAACGGAGTCTTTCCCGCAGGACTTGCCGGAGCCTGTACGTACTGACGGAGAGGGTTGGTCTCCAACGTAGGGGGAAACTTGGAGAATTTCCCTGCCCATTTTTGGGAACCAATTTTGGTTTGACTGCTGAGGAAGGGGTTCCATCTTGGGAGGGCTTGCCCAGCCTGAGAGACTGGGAGGCTGAGACTCTTTCCATAGACCCTTCTCATTCCTGGTCCAGGGCCAGCTGCCACCTCTGCTCCGGGAGCCCGTGGCCCACTACTCGATGTCTGTGGGCAGAGGCAGGCAGGGGAGGGCTGACTTCTGGACAGCAGGAGTCATGAAGCCCTCCCCCCTCTTCAACCCTCCCTCCCCAGCCTGGACCAGCAAAATGGCCCTGGGGACAGAGTCTGACCTCCCAGACAGATCTTGTCACTCTGCAGATGTGTGCCCTTGGGCATATGACATCAGCCTCAGTTTCCCCCTCTGTAAATGACTCCAAGGATGCCCCTCCCCCACAGCTCCAGCATCGTGGGGGCTGGCACCCTCTGCCCCATCAGGGATTCCAGCCGGAGTCCCACGCATGGGGTGTGGGGGTAGGGGACTGGAGCCGTAGGAGCAGGGTCCAGATTTTCCCAGCAGCCAGGTTAGAGGACCAAACTGGGGTGTGGGACATCCAGGGCACCCTGGAGAGTGGCTAGGTCCCCGAGCTGGTCCTCTGCTCCAGCCCCCCGTGCTGCCCAGTGACATCCTCACTGAGTCATTGAGTCCCCAGACATCACCCTCCTTGCTGGGAACCACTGGGCCCGGATGCTCGGTGCCACCCTGCTGTCCCTCCTCTTCCCACCTCCCACAGCCCCTCTCCCCCGACAAGGAATCACACACCTGCCCACTTCTTCCCACAGCCACTCGCTCCCCCTTCATCTGCTGCCTGGACCATGTATCTGCCTCCTTCAGAGCCCCAGCCTCCAGGATGGTCCCTGGTCTGATAAAGGGTCACCCCATTTCATGACACCCCAGTAACTCCTATTGCCCCTATGCAGTCTGCACCTTCCCTTGGCTTTGAAGGCTGGGAGACCTGGGTCCTGCCCACCCCTGCAGCTCTCCCATCTCCACCCCTACTCCTGCCCCAGCCAGACTGGTCACTCTCCAGGCCTCAGGGCCCTTGCACAGGCTGCCTGGAGGTCTGGAGTGTTCTCTCTTGTTGTTGGGTAAGCTGTTCATTCTTTAGGATCCAGCTGCAGCCTTTCCCTCCTCCTAGACCCGGTGGCCAAGGTCTGTCTGTCTGCTTGTCTCTTTCCCCCGCGGGATTCTCCTGGAGGACGTATGTGTCTTGATTAGAGAATCCTCCAGCCCACGATCTGGCCGGGAGGTGTGGGCACCAGAACTGGTGGAAGGACGGCTCAGTCCCACCCCATCCCACTCCCCCGCCGACCGCGGCCCTGCACCCCTGCTCTTCCCTGGGGCTCACTGGCCCTTTCCGCCCCTCGTTCTCTCTGCAACCTAGCCCTGTGCTAGGAGCACCCAGCTGGAAGTCCCACGCACCTGGGTCCCCGTCCCAGGCGTGCCGCTTCATGGCACGGAGCCTCCATTCTCCGCTCTGCAGAATGGGGAGAACCGCAGCACGGCCGTCCTGGGGCTGCCGCAGGGTTCATTGGAGAGTGTCACCGCCTTGGATGTCACTGAATGTTAACTATTGTGGCTGTTGTTACGTGTTACGAACTCAGCGGCTCCCTGCCTTCCCGCGGGACAGAAAGACTCCAGCTAACTTGGGGAACTCTGTATTACCGTCTTTCTGGATTTTCTGGTGAGGCTGCCCTGACTTGTGGTCAACCAGAGACCTTCAGGAGGGAGGGCCTCCCTCCCAGCGGGCCCCCCTCTCCCCACATCTGCTCCCCAGGGAGCGGCTGCAAAGCAGCGCTAGTAGCAGCCTCTGTGGTGCTCGTCCTCTCCCAGGGGTTGTGGGGGACGGGGGGACATGGCGCAGAGGGCCGTGCTGAACGCTGGGGCCTCGTGGCCCATTCTGTCCAGCCCACCGCCCTCCGCGCGGGCTCTGGAGCAAGGCCAGAACCCACACTGATCCGTGTCTCTCTGAATTCCCGTCTTTCCAGGCAGACTATTATCCTGATTGTGTTGTAGGAAAATGAGGAGAACATTTGTTCTTTAAAAAAAATTTTTTTTTCTCTGTTTACAAAAGTAATATGTGTTAATTGTGGATAACTTGGAAATTAAGATAAACCAAAGAGAAAATTCAAACTTATCTGTAACTCTTCACCCATCTGTAAGCCCTTCGACCTGCTGAGCTCCCACCCCCCACTTTGTGATGAATGGGGTGCTCCGGCTCCGCCGCGAGCCCGGGAGTGGGTCACAGACCACGCTCCGTCTTGCACCCCGGTTTTTCCATCCATGGGGAGAACCCAGGCCCCTGCAGCCCCCAAAGCCTCCACCCGCTTGGCCTGCAGAGAGTGCTCTGCTGGGGGGACTGGCTTGCACTTACTAAGCCAGTCCTCTGGCACGGAGGTGGCTTCCAGGTCGCGATATCATAAATAGTGCCTCTGTGAACAGCATCCTGGATGGCTAAGCACATCACAGACATCTTCCTGGAGCGAGGATTAAGGAGCTGCCCTTAATTCTGCTTCCCCGACATTTGCTCCTCTTCTCCCCAGAACATTCTGGTAAGGTAGGAACCATCTTCATCCCCGTTCTGCAGATGAATAAACTGAGGCTGGGGGAGGTAGGGACCACACTTCCCGCCGCCCCACACACAGTGGCCGAGCCAGAACCAGCCGGGTGCGCCAGGCCCTTCCCTTCACACCTGTCCTCCGGGCCTTTGCGGCAGGTGAGTGGTCTCGTCCAGGATGCCGGCTTCTGGATGCACCGTGTGGTCTCCCGCCCGCACAAGGCTGGACGCAAGGTGGCTTCCAGCCCGGCTGTCCCTGCCCATGGGACCGGTTCACCCCGGTGACAGAAAAGGCACCACAGCTCCATGCTTGGCGGAGGTGGGTGGGGCCCCTCACCCCACCGGGCTCTGAGGTAGGGGCAGGAAATGATGGGGGGTGACAGGGGCTTCCAGATGGGGAGGCAGTGCGGCTCAGGCCCGGGAGGGAAGAGTGGCTGGGCAGGACATCGGCGGGGGACCTTCCTGCCTCGCGGTGCCTGGCGCCTGTGGCGGTAAACACGGCCACGTGAGCGTGAATCCTTTTGGGGGAAACCCTTGGCAGAGAACAGAATGCGGTGATGGCAGCAGATTCTATTAAAAGCAATTCTCATTACTGTACCGTTAATTATTAATAGGATCGGGCAAATAAAGGATGGGAAAACCCAGCTGGGCCTGACTCAAATCTTGCCTCCGAAGCAAATGGCTTTTGGTTCACATCCAGGAGACCCAGCCACGGACGTGCTTGTTGGAGGGCGATGATAGCCCCGAGGCAGCCACCGCGCTCGTATCTGCTTTGGAAAGATAAAGAAGAGGGAGCCAGCCACACGCAGGGACCCCAGGGTGGCAGGTGCAGAGCCTCTGTCCGTCCTCCTGGGCTTAGCCTTCAGGCCTAGGTGACCTGGGCGTCCTTTCTTTCGGGATGCGGCCTTCCATGGGGACAGACAGAGCAGTCCCCTCATGGTCCTCTGGGCACCGCCCAGCCCCTGTGGCTGTTCAGCCTCTGAAGAGATCAAGCAAGGAATTTTCTCCACATGGCAGCAGAAACCACAGTGAGAACAAGGCCAAGAGCGTGTTAGGTTTGAGGCTGAGGAGACCCCAAAGAGAGAGACTCCACCCCTCTCTCCTATTCCCACCCGCCTTATCTCCACCGAACTCCTAGGCACCCTGCAAAGCCCGGCTCAGATGGCCTCTCCCCCAGGCAGCCCTGCCCAGTTGCAGCTGGGTTAACAACCAAGGGTACAGACACTGTCCCTTCCATTCTGACAGGAGTTGGGCGAGATTATTACTCAAATAACCACCACAACCACCAGGCCGAACAGACCCCGTGCTCTCAGGCAGGGAGATGGAAGTCGGGCACCACGAGGGCAAGAGTCAGGGGGACCTAACTCCCTCTCCTGCAGAGCCGCCCGGCGCCTGGGGCAAAGCAGGTGTTCACGGATGTGCCTGAGCTCACAGACTGCTCACTGGGCGCACCAGAATGAAGTCTCTGCGATGCAGAGACCCCTGGGAAGGCAGCTTCGCAGGGCGGGGGGTGGGGGGGCTGGGGGACTGGGCTTTTGCCCACTGCTCCCTCCTTGCAGAACTCTCCTGGCTTATTGGCTGAGCTGGCCCGACATCCACCATAAACCCGGGCAGCGGAGGTGCTACTGTTTTTTGTAATAAACTAATATGAATAAATGAGTGCTTCTGGGCTTAAAAAAAAAACAGCCCACAAAAACCCCACGGATTTCTATGTGAAATGGCGTCTAACTAGAACCCCTGCTGCAGCTGCTCTTATTTTTCCATGAAATAAATGCCCACGCAGGCACAGACAAGGACGAAAGCTCACTCAGTGTGGGAAACAGCTGCGACCTTGTGCCAGAATCTGGCATGAGGAGCCACACTGATGGTGATGGTGGGGGACAGTGCTGGAGAGGAACCTCAGACACCGAGACCAGGGACAAAGGTGGGAAGGTGCTCCGAATGTCCTGCATCATTTGTCCCCACTCGGAGACCCGGAGTCTCTGCTGGTCTGAAAACTGGACAGTGTCCCCTCTCCCACAGAGGCTAGTCTGTGAGGTGGCTGGAGTGAGGTCCCCTGGTCAGCCAGAGAAAGTGGGCAGGGCAGGGGGCTTTCCTGGTGCACAGTGTACTGGGGAGCGCCCATGATGAGTGCAGGGGTCGGGGGGGCAGCAGAAAACTCCCCGGTAGCAGTGCATGCTGGGACTTTTGCTTATCCAATATCTTCAGTTCAGAATGTCCAAGAACCAGCTCAGGGGCCAGGAGCAAATGTGGCCTCCACTCAGCCGAGCTTCAGTTGACAGAAGCCTGCTGGAAACTAGGAAATGGCTTGAGCAAAGCCCCCTTGGGTCTGCGGCCCAGACCAGACACTGAGACTGGAGTATAGTCATCAACAAGCAGTAAGAGAAAAGGACCAAAGGCAAGCGACACATCCCGTCTACTTATAATCGTGGGGCATGGGTTGGCCTTTCTGTGTGTACGGGACAGCACAGAGGAGAAAGTGTCACCAGCAAAGGCCGAGAAAGAGCACCGTGGAGCCGGGAAAGAAGTTGGCGTGCTGAGATGCTGAAGAGCGGGCTGTTGACAGCCACAGCCAGAGGGAGACGGCAGGAAACTGAGTGGCCAATTGAAGGGCAGAGCCGGAGAGAGCACAGGGCAGCCCAGCTGGTGGGAAAATGCAGCATAAAAACATGAAACAGGACGTGGATGGTGCAGTGGGTTGAAACGTGGTCTCCAAAGGGGTAGATCCAAGTTCTAGCCGTCGGTTCCTGGGAATGTGACCTTATTTGGGAAAAGGGTCTTGGCAGATATATTTTAAGAATCTCAAGATGAGATCAGCCTGGATTAATTGGGTGGGCCGAACGCCAAGGACGAGCGTCCGCACGGGAGGAGAAACCAGGTTGTCACGTGAAGACAGAGGCAGAGACACGAGGCTACGAACAAAGGAAGCATAAGGGTTGCCGGCCGCAGCCAGAACCAGGAGAGAGGCACGGAGCAGATTCACCCTCAGAGCCTCCAAAAGGACCGGCCCTGCCCACACCGGGCTGCAGACTTCTGGCCGCCGGAGCTGCAAGAGAAGCCGCTTCTGCCGCTTTAAGCCACCCAGGTGTGGTCATCTGGGAGCGCAGCCCAGGAAGCTAAAGGTGGGGTGAGGAAGGACGGCAAGGGAAGAAAAAACCACCGTAGCAGAATTAAAATCCACTGAAGGCAGCAAAAGCTGACATTGTAACCCATAAAAATAAAGTCAGTGATGGAGTGGCCAAACTTTGAAACACTTTCGAAAAAGTATGACGGAAACCAAGACGTAGAAACCAACGGGAGAAGGTGATGGGGATGCGGAGGCAGCAAACCCGTGATGGGACCCTCGGAGAAAAGGTCAGAATGAGAGACGAGTCAGCACACAACGAATGGAGACCTGCCTGTGCCTTGAAATGAAACGAAAAGATCTGAAGGTACAGATGGCATTCTGCGGGAAATAAGGAGAACCTTCTACAGAGGAATGTTCTGGAAAACAGTGTGGATGATGCAAACAGTGACAATGTTGTCTGTGCCTCCAGGAAGAAGAGGGACCCACTGGTAAAAGTGCAAACCCAGGCTGGTTCCGATTGTGTGAACCAGGGTGCTGTGTGATAAGGGACAGGCGCTTGCAAAGTCCGGGGGAAATACTGAGGCGTTTATTACTGAACAGTGTGCTCCCACCAGCTGGGGGCCCGAGAATGCTAACCCTGGGGCCGAGAAGGTCTGGGCATTAGCACTGAAACCAGGTAAGGGCCAGCGAGCCTAAAGAATTGTTGTAAATATTGTTTTCAGACTGAGTAGCAATGACAAAAATTATTCTTAGGTGACGGACTGTAGAATGGAATGACCGTAGATCAGTCACAGGGCTGGGGTCACGGGTCCGCGGCGCTGGAAGGCAGGAGGGGCTCCGGGGGCCTGTTTCCAGGTCTATTCAGGTGGCTGGACTCTTTCAGCGTCAAGATACGTTCTGGTGCAATCAGAAACGAAATACCCGCTCACCAAGGTCTGGAGAGGACTGAAGCGAAATTCAGAGTCGATAAGAGGAAAGGCAGCAGCCGCCGGGAGACTGAACCTGAAAAGGCTGAGCCCAGCTTTCCCACCAGAGTGACCCTGGTGCTCATAACGATGAATGCAAATGCGTGACGTTTTCCTAATGACATTCCACGGACGCCTGCGTGGGATAAAACAAAAACTAAGGTGGAACTCCAGCGACGTGGTGCTTACAAGAAACCAACTTAAAACCAAGGGACATGAAAAGTTGAAACATAGAAGAATGTCCAGTCATGAGAGGCAGGTCCCAGTCAGAGAAAAGGAGAGGTGACGTGTATATGAGAGAAAGGATCGCAGGCAGAAATCACGAGATGGGACAGGAGGTCGCTGGTGCGGATAGAGGCTACCAGTCAGGATGAATAGCCGACTGTCACGATCTTCTCTGTCCTATTCGGCATTAGACCCGACCCCGGGGCCAGGGGACTTAGACCTGCGTAGGACAAACACAAAAGCCACCCAAGGAGACTTAACATTCTTCTGTCTTTGACGTATTTAAATAGTACTGCCCCCCACGGTGTGTAAGATCAGAATAACTTAATTAAAAAGGTTGATTTAATAACTGAACTTCATACCCTACAAACAAAAGGTACTCATGGCTTTGCCGGAGCCCATCAAACATTTATAAAAATTGATCACATATTAGGCCGTAAGACAAACTCAATATACTCCCCAAAGTAGATACAGAGAGGGCCTCATCCTCTGACCGCAGTGCAATTAAACCAGAAATTATTATCAAAAGTTTAAATGAAAAAGCCAACCATTTGAAAATTAAAAACCGCTTTGGTAAAGAACTCTAAATAAAACCTACACGACAAACTATTAAAACAAGAACACGGCAAATGTCACACATGGAAGGTGGTTAGCACGTTCCAGGGAGGAAAATTTTAGCTCAGTTTCATGAGTTTCTTAAATAAGAAAGGCTGGAAGTCAATAAAGATAAAAAACGAAGTTTCATAAAATTAAAGAAGAGAAAACAGTAGGGATAAAAGATAAACCATGACTTTGGTTTTTTGGGAAAGTCTCATAAATTAGGTAAACTTCGAGCTGATCCGAAGATAATAAGCAGAGAGAAATGAACGCACAAGAATAGGAGCAAAAATTTTCTTAAACTAGATGAAGTAAAGCCTTATGATAATAAATTTGAAAATATGAACGAGCAGATATTTTTTTCTAGGATCACACATAACCCAAACCAATTCAAGTAGGAGGAAACCGGAAAACCTGCCGCTCCAGAGCGCATCAATGGTGGAGGGCAAGCTACTTGCTAGAGAAGCGTGGGGTCCGGCCTCTTTCCCCAGCAAGTGTTCACACCGCAAATATTCTGTTCCGGGGGAGATGGAGAGCTTCCCCCGCTAAGCTATCTTTTTTTGATTTATTTTTAGATAGAAGGGTAGGGAGGCAACCCAGGCGTGTGCCCTCACTGGGAATTGAACCAGCGACTCTGGTTCTCAGGCCGGCGCTCAGTCCACTGAGCCACACCAGCCAGGGCATGAGTGTTGTTGTGAAGACCTAAAAAACTGAGGTGTGAAGTGCTGAGAACACTATGTTTTTATTATTCTGTTCTTTCGTTCTGGCTGCTTTAAGTCATTTTCTTTGTATTTAGTATACATACGTCTAGGTGTAGATTCGGTGTTATTTATCTTTCTTCAGGATTGATATTCTTAGGAGTTGTATTTTTTCATTATGAATACTTTCAAGAAAGTATTCTTTCATTACTTCTGGAATATTCTCTCATGTGGTCGAGTTGAATATGACCTATCCTCCATTCTCTTCATGGTCTGTCCTCCAGTTCTCTGAGACATACATTGGATGTCCTCACTCTGTTTTGTTTCTATTTTCATTCTTTCTACCTCTTTATCTTTGCAGCCTGCACTCTGGTAATTTCCTCAGTTCTTTCCATTCATGATCACTTCTTCACTTCTGTCTAATCTGCTATTCAACCCAACCATTGAAATTTAAATTTCAACGACTGTATTTTTTCATTTTTAGAAGATCTTCATTTTCCTACAAATCTGCCTTTTCTCTTTTCATGATGTCTTTTTTAAAAAGATGTTATTTATTTACTTTTAGAGAGAGGGGAAGGGAGGGAGAGAAACATCAATGTACAAGAGAAACATCGATCAGCTTCCTCTCGCACACCCCCAGCTGGGGACCTGGCCCCGCAACCCAGGCACGTGCCCTGACTGGGAATCAAACCGGTGACCTTTTGGTTCGCAGGCTGGCACTCAATCCACTGAGCCACACCAGCCAGGGCTCATGGTGTCTTTTTTTTTTTTTTTTTTTTAAAGATTTTATTTATTTTTAGAGAGAGGGGAAGGGAGGGAGAAAGAGAGGGAGAGAAACAGCAATGTATGGTTGCCTCTCACATGGCCCTCACGGGGACCTGGCCTGCAACCCAGGCATGTGCCCTGACTGGGAATCGAACCGGGACCGCTCGGTTCCCAGCCCGCGCTCAATCCACTGAGCTACACCAGCCAGGGCTCATGGTGTCTTTTTATTTTCTTATGGTTTCTTTTCTTTTTCTTCTAATAATTTGAAGCACTCCTGTTTTATAGTCTCTTTCGGACTGTGCTATTAGCTCAGCTTCTTGGCGGCCAAACTTCCTTCTTGTGGCAGGTCATTGCAGTCCCCGCCTTCTTGTCGAGTCCTCTGTTACGGAGGAACTTCTGGCTCTGGTTTTCTCCTCCCAACTCCCAGCACCTGCGAGCTCCCCATTCTTTCTTTTAAGAATAATGATTTTTGTTGTTCTTAAATTTCGTTGATCTTCTCCAGCAGGAGTGGGCGGAGTGTCCCCATTAGCTCAGTCTGCTGGGTTCCCGGAGCCAAATTAAATCTATGACAAAGGAATCATTTAAAATCGGTAGGGAAAATATGGACTATTTATTCAATGATATCAAGACAACTGTTCGATAATTGGGAAGGAGGCAATTAGCCTTAACATACACCATAACTAAAATAAATTGCAGGCAGAACAGAAACTTAAATGTAAAAGTGAAACTGTAAAAGTGCTCGGTGAAAATAATGTGAGTGGGAAAAGCCTGTTTAATTATTCAACTGATTATAAAGGCCTCTGGAGGCTTTGACTGCAAAAAAGTTTAAAAGTTATGTACGTTGAAGAAATATGAAAAAAAAACAACCTAAAAAGCAAGTGACCAATTAAGAAGATATTTACAAGATATAATAAAGGCTCAACATCCTTAATCTACAAAGAGCTTCTGCGCATCCAGAAGACGGTATCTAACAGGGAACTGGGCAAAAGGCAAGAATCCGTAAGAAAATAAGAAATACAAATGACTGACAAGGACATGAAATAAGAAATTACAAAATCAGAAATATGAGTGGTCAGTAAGCCTATGAAAAGGGATTTCTCTCGACCAATAGCAGGAGAAATGTACATTAACACGAGATATCCTTTCTACCCTGTCGAACTGGCCAAACACTGTAAAAAGATGAGAATAACCTGCGTGGCGAGGGGCAAAGGAATTCTGCACAGACCCTCTGTCCTGGGCGGGAGTGTGCAGTGGGGCGAGGGGCAGCCCCATAAAGACATGTCCATGTCCTAATCTCCAGAACCCACGAATGTGACTTCATTTGGGAAAAAGGTCTTTGCCAATTAAGGGTCTTTTTAAAAGACAATTTTTAAAATTTTCTTTTACTGATTCTAGAGAGAGGGGAAAGGAGGGAGAAAGAGAGGGAGAGACACATCAATGTGAGAGAGAAATATCAATCAGTTGCTTCCTGCATGCACCCCGACTGAGGACCAAACCTGACTGGGAGCCGAACCTGCAACCTAGGCATGTGCCCTGACCGGGAATTGAACTGCCGATCTTTCAGTTTATGGGATGACACTCCAACCAACTGAGCCACACCATCCAGGGACTAAGGGTCTTAAGACGAGGAGGTTATGCTGGGTTTTACGACAGTGTCCTTGTAGGAGACAGAGAGCAGAAGACGGGAGGAGGCAACGCGACCGCAGAGGCAAAGACGGGAGTGATGGGGCCACAAATCAAGGAGTGGGGGCGCTGACGGAAGCAGAAAGAAGGACCCTCCCCCGGAGTCTGCAGGAGACACATGGCTCTGCGACACCTCGGTTTTGGATTTCTAGCCTTCGGAACTGCGAGAGAATAAATTTCTGTAATTTTAATCCACGCAGTTTGTAGGGATGCGTTCCAGCAGCCCTAGGAAACTCACGCAGTATCGTCATGGTTTGGCAACATCCAGAAAACATGCACACTTCCTAACGGGCGTGACTTTCCGCCTAGAAATTACTCAGCATTGGGAGTGGAGGGCTTGCTGGAAATCTCTGGGCCACCGTACTCACGGAAGTCTTCTTCTCGAAGGGAAACTGAAGGAGCAATCCCAGTGCCCAGTCACCCAGGGCTGGCTAAATGATGGCCGCGTACCCGCGTGAAGATAAAAAATAATAATCCTCCTCATCGATGGAGTGCTTTCGATGCGTTCCGCCTGGGATGAGCACGCTCTGCCTCTTTTCTCATGCAATTCTCGCCACCAGGCTGTAAGGCGGGCAGGCCTCAGCGGCCCCAGTGCACAGAGAACAGGGAGGTCAGGTCCACCAGCCAACTCAGGGACAATGATGCTGCCCCAGGTAAGGACAGAAGGATGTTGGTGGCAGAGTGTTGGATGACTAAAGCAGTTGAGCGTGCCCTAATTTTGCAAAAATAAAAAGTGCATTCCGTGTGCAAAGAAGAAAGGCTGGAGAGCTTGACTGGGCAGGTTAGCGGGGAGGTTATCTCCGGGGGTGGGCTCAGCGGTCTTCGTTTTCTACAAGGAACATACACAGCTTTTGGAATCAGAACAAAATCAGAAAAAAACAAAATGCCACCACTCCCCTGTGACCATGCCCCTTCACCTCTGAGTTTGTCCTGGGAGATGGGACGCGCCACCCCAGGCCCTGACTTCCCTGCCCTTGGCTTCTCCCCAGCGCCGCCCACGCCTTCCCTGCACCCACTGTGCTGTGCTGAGCCCATCGATTTCTCCATCATTCAGAGAAGCGCCCGAGGAAAAGGAAAGAGCATCTCTGGATCAATGAGCAGAGCCCTGCAGCCAGGGTCAGGGGGGAGTCCACGGGGCACCCTGCCTGTCACTGTCCCACCCAGGACTTGAGTGGGAGGGGGAGGTCAGCTGGGCAGCCCACGGTGGCTGTATGTGGTCTGTGGAATGGGGCACAAGAGGGTGCAGAGTTGGGGGTGTTTTGCCACAAGCGGGGCACAGGCTCTTCATTACCACCCCCATCTTTGCCTTAGAGGAATGGGGAGCGGCCGGAGTCCCCCCTCTGTGAAACAGTCTCCCGAGGACTCACCTCTCAACTCTGGGAGGAAGGTGCTGGCACCCACCTGTTGCCTACACAGGGCACCTGAGGGCTGTGTGTAAACAAAAGAGAGAGGGGGAGGGGAGAGGGGGAAGGGGGAGAGGGAGGAGGGAGAAGGAGCAAGGGGAGGAGGGAATAAGGGTGGGGGGGGGAGGGAGACATAGGACATTGCTGTGGCCACTCCCAGGTTCTCCTTCCCCAACTGCAGACCAAGAACCCTGTTTAAGGGACTAGACACTCCCCTGTGCTAGGTGCTGGGAGTGGGGACACAGAGAGGAGACCCTACCCTTGGGGGCTCACGTGGGAAAGGGGAGTTGGTGGGTGGGCACTCCTGAGCCAGGGACTGGGTCATCAGGGTCAGCAACCCCCCAGCCCCGCCCCTATGCCCTCGGGCCTGTCTGGGCCTCTGCCACCCACCACATTAGCCTCCCCCCACCTTCTCCAGACCCCCCATGGCTCCCTGTGCTTCTCCTCCAGGGCCCTGTGACAAATGTCAGCCCACTGTTTACCGGCTGCCTCCTCTCAGCTCGGACTGTGCGCTCCCAGAAAGTCAGGCTGGGATGGTGGGCTGTGCCGTGCCCGCCCACCAGCCGGGTACCGGAACTGGCTCAACATATGTTTGTTGCATGAATGAATGAACCATGACAATTGCCAAGGAGAGAAATGTGCAGATGGTCCGTTTTGAGCTTCTGCGAGTATGCATTGCATTTGTGTCCATGTGCGTGTGCATGGAGGGGTGCTTATGTGTGTGAGTGTGTGCACTCGTGTGGGTGTGGCGAATTCCTGCATACCCCTGCAGGTGTGTGCGCGCACAATGCACATGGTGCTTGCATGTGTGTGCTGTGCATGCATGTGCAGGGACCTGGTGTGTGCGCATGTGTTTTACCTGTGTGTGCATGTGTGTGTGTGTACACCTGTGCCAACTCTGCACACTACTTCTTGCTCAAAGTTGGAGGACTCAGCATATTTTTCTCTCCCGTTTGCTTTCTCTCCCTGAAAGCTCTTCGCTTTGACATCCTCCAATCCAGGCCCCCATTCCCCTGCTCCCAGCAAACACTTTCGCTCCAACTGGGCTTCAGCTCGGACATTCCAGCCATCTGGGCATTTCTGGGAGCTCAAATCTGACTGGAGGGCACATCACGCATGAATCTTGGCCAGATACCTCTGCCCAGCTCTGCCTTCTCACCTGTGAAATGGGCACCAAGATTGCAGCTTAAAAGGGTGAGCCCAACACCTGGCATGGAGCAAGGGCACAAAAAATGTCCCCTACCAGGGTGTTTCCAACGGAGAGGATGGTGAGGGTGCTCTGCTGGTGGCAGGAAAGCGGGGTGCTGCGCAGGACACACTGAGGTTTAGGAGCCCCTGGGAGGGCAAGTCCACATGGCACTCGCCGGGGCAGACAGCTGTATACCTCCCCCTGGCCCTGGCGCTCTGAGAAAATGCTGCAGTGGAGGGGCCAGGGGGTGAAGGGATGTTTGCCCGGTCTGCTTCTCCGGCCCACTGTGGGCTCTCCCACAGCAGCCCCTGCCCTCTCCACGCCCATCACACATGAGGTGGGCACTTAGAATCAAACCAAACTCCTCCTGTGGTCTGCACGCCGCGCCCTGCCCCGCCCTGGCACTGGCTCCAGCCCCACGAGCTGTCTGTCTGTTCTTACACACCAGACGCGTTCCTGCCTCAGGACCTTTGCACAGGCCATTCCCTCTGCCTGGCTCCTCTGCCCCCAAATCGTCTGCCTCATGGCTGGCCCCTGCCGATCCTTCAGCGCAGACACTCCTTTTCAGAGAGACCCTTGACAACTGTGCTCTCTCGGTGACCTCAGTCACTCACAATCACACCACTTAGCAACAGCTAAAATTAGCCTGACACTTGTCCAGCAGGCTCATTTGTGTCTTGATCTCCATGCAGAAGGTATTCAGTAAAGAGCTGCAGGAAGGCCGGGAGGGAGGGGCAGTGGACGGGGACCCTGGTCCCTGGATTCCAGCCTTCCCAGTCCCATTGATTTAACGCTCACTGTGTGCACCCGGCCCAGCCCCGGTCCCCGCCCGGCCAGCTGGGTGCCTTTGCACAGCTCACTCCACCCTCTCACCCCCGTTTCTCCATCTTCAGAGGGAAAGGCAGCCCAAGTCCCTGAGGGACATCACCTTTATTTTAAGGCTTCTCCGCCTTTCCGCTGGGCCTGGATATGTGGGGCCTCTGGGGCCTGGGGCCTCCAGGGCGCCCCCTGCCCTCCCACATCCCTGCCTTTGGTGGGGGCCCCTCCTCAGGCCCCAGGTCGCCTCCTCTGGGATGCCTCCCTGGCTTGGGCCTCTTCCCGAGCTGTCACCCACTATATTTCGATTGTTCGCCTCTGTCTCCCACTGGGCTATGAGCTCTGTGTGGGCTGGGACGAGGTGTTTTTTTCTGCATCCTAGCTTAGTCGGGGACACCCTGCCTGCGGTCAGCGTCCGGGACCCCACCCAGCTGAGACAAGGTCTGGGACAGGTCTTCACTCTCCCACCAATTTGCTCGCCACCGGGAAGAAGCCACACTCTTCTCTGTCTCCTGAGACCCACTGGTGCCTTTGACCACCCACCCAGGGCACCGGCCCTTGCCCGGCTTCCGCAGGGTATCTGTTCAAGGCCGGTCCTGATGGGAGCCCGCGGCAGCACCTCTTTTGTTTGGTGGGGCTGGTTTCTGTGTTTATGTGAGTCGCGGGGTCCCTGGGGCACCTGGGGAGGAGGGGCTGTGAATGGCAGAGCACAGTGTAGGCAAGCAGCCTCCCCGTCCTCACGCTTCCGCCCCAGCCCAGGGGCAGAAAACAATCTACAAGCACCAGAAACCTGACTAGCTGCGGAGCTGGAAAAGCTGGTTCTGGAAAGGGGAGGATGGGGGTGGGGGCTGCCTGGGAGCTGTTCGGATCAGCCCAGCCCTGCGGGCCTCCCAGGAGTGTCACTTGGAGGTTCCTTCTCCAGCCGGGTTCTTGCTAAGGCCACTGAGCAACTACCCCTGAAGGACTGGCGATCCTGGGAGTCGCTGGGAAGGGGCAGTTCACCCAGACGGGTGGGGAGGAAGGGGCACAAACGTTCTCAAGCATAGGGGCCCTGAGAGAGCCAGGTTAAAGCCCAGGGCTGGCAACGCGACCTGGCCAGGCGCCTGGGCAGGATTCCGGCCGGTGTGCGTTCAGAGGGTCCTGCGCTGCGCCTGCGGGGCGTGGAGAGGCGAAAGACAGACAGGAACCAGGGAAGGGGGCGGCCTCGTCACAGCCCAGTGTCGGCCCCGGTGGCGTTCCCTCCATGGGGACTACCGAGCAGGCGCCCAGCCGCAGGTACGGGGCCGCGAGTGCGCCCCGGGCGTGCCTAGCTAGCCTCCACCGGCGAAAATTCCCGAGCTGTCTGTGCGTGTCTCTTTCTTTCACTAGAGGTTGCTCACTTTCACTTCTTGGTTCCTATCTGCTCCTCTGCCGGCTCCGTAGGCGCGCGCGCGTGTGTGCGCCCACATTCAGCTGGCGATTGTGGCCGGACCCGCACAGGGAGGGCGCTTGGGCTCGCCCGCCCGCTCGGGCAGCCTGGCGTCAGGCGCGACGTGGCCCAGCCGCCCCGCGCCCTGCAGGAGCGTGAGAAGCGCGCTCGCAGCAGGCCCGTCCAGCTCTGCCGCTCCTTCGGCCCCAGTTCCACCCAGCCTGCCTTGTGCAGAGGGGCGGGTCTCGGTGGAGCAGCAAGAGAAAAGGCCAATTCTCGTTGCTGTGTCTGGAGACAGGCACCCCCTTTCTGTCCCCACCGCCTTCTTGCACTTTCTGGGCCTAAACAAACAAACAAACGCGCCCCTGAAAGCTGCTGCTACTTCTCCAGACTCCGGAGGCCCTTCCGTACCCCGCAACCCCAAACAGGAAACCGAGGCCAGGATGGATGGAGCCTCACGCGGCTGAGCAGGAAGCCACATGCTGTGGAGGCCAGAGCCTTTTGCTTGAGAAAGCAGGATTTGGACGGGGCCGAGACGGGCGCTTCTGCTTACCCTCTGGTCCCCGCCTGCTGGCCTTGGGACAGCTCCTTTAATGCACCCGGTTCCGGGCCTGCTGCAGGGCCTTGGCACTGACTTTGGGTTCCAGTGGGCCAGAGACCTCCATTCTTCACTAGCTGTGTGTCTTTGGGCAAATTACCTAACTTCTCTGAGTCTTCATTTCTTGCCTTTAAAATGGGCTCATAAGAGGATTTTGAGGATTCAAGGTGATGCCGGACACAGAGGACAGGACCAGGCACTTAGGGGACAGGGCACGGCCTGCAGTGGGCCCCATGCAGCTGTGGGGTTGGACAGAAGCTTCCATCCTGGGGTCCCCCAGCCCACCCCTTCAAGGAGCCTCTTCACCCCCCATGTCTCCAGTTCCTGCCGAGGTCTTCTCGGGCCCCCTTGGCTGACCGTCACCCCAAACAATGCCCTGGCCCCATGCCTGCTGTGAGGACCAGCAGGAGGCAATAGGAAGGGGACCAGGTCTGGAGGCAGGAGAACTGGGTGTGGATTCTGGCAAATGCTGCCTCACTGTGTGGTCGTGGGCAGGTTGCTTGGCCTCTCTGTGCCTGGACTTCCTTCTCTGTGACCTGGAGGCAGAGGCTGCCCGGACCACATCCCAGAGCCCCTGGAGGAGGAAGCTGGATTGTAGGTGAGATGTCACTCTCAGCAGGGAAGAGCCTCAGACGAAAGCACGTGGCTTCTGTAACTTACACCCGTCCTGGGAGATGGACTCGGGCTTGAGGAATCAATTTGTCATCTGGATCAGAGGGGTCCCTGCTACCTGTGCTAATGGGAGGTGGCTGCAAGGCCACTTCCAAGAAATGTGTGGCCTGATGGGTTCTGCCACTCACAGCGGCCTTAGTCATCAGTTTCAACCGTGGGGGTACTCGCGGCTCTCTGACAGTTCCCGAAGGGAGTACAGTGGGGGAGGAAGCATCCGTGTTTTGCTGATGAGTGAAGCCTTGGCTGTGGGCTGTGGCACGTGACCTTCCTCAGCCCTGCCACCTGTCCCTCACCTTGACTCGCCTTCACTGCAGTTTCTTCCTCCTGAGCACCAGCGCCTGAACGTCCCCACATGGGAGCCCCGCAGAGACGGGCCATGCTGCGGGTCAAAACTGCCATCTTTCCCCAGCTCACTCCCCCTTTATTATCGGCACTGCCACCTCCCTCCTCCCAGTTCTTCAAGCCGCAAGCTCAGAGCCAACTTGTTTGCTCAAGATGGAAACATCAGCTCTGATTTCGTTGCATGTTCATTGTAAAACTGCAAACAGTGTAACACATGCACATTGAGAACAAAAATTCCCTCATTATCTGCCTCCCAGAAATAGCTACTGTCCACATTTAGTGGATTCCTCTATTTGTTTGAATGCTTTCACTTATAACAGCTAGAAAATCCAATCAAAACAGGAATTCTGGGTTTCTGTAATAGAGCAATGCAAAAGTGGTTGTGGGCTTCAGTCCTGGTTTGATCCTGAGGCCCCTGATGTTGTTGGGGCTCTGGCCTGACTTCCCCCTGCCCTTCTCCTGGTGTCACCTGGGTCAGGGTGGGTAGTAGTGATGGCTGCTGGGGTCGCAGATGTTAGCCTCACACTGCACCCTCAGGGAAGGCAAGTTTTTTCTGGAAGGAGGAAGAGAATCCTCTCCAAGGAAGAGTGAGGAGCCCTGTTTCCCTGAAGTGTTCTGACCTAGCCTGGAGAGGCATCTGTGAAGACTTCCTGGAGGAGGTGGGGCCTGAGCGGATCTTGAAGAAAGGCTCGTAAGGGTTTTTCTTTTTTGTTTTTTTGTTTGTTCATTTTAGAAAGCAAAGTGCCCTTTTATCTCTTCTGAAGCTCCCACTTTGCAGACAGTTTACTCACCATGAAATGAAGGCAGCAACAGACCAGCCTGTGGGCTTAGGAAAAGGGTGAAGACCCCGCCATCATATGCCCTCAGTAAACATGAGTTGTTATTCACATGGTGGTCATTATTGCCACTTTGGTAGACCCCTTAGCACAGTGCCGGGCACCCAGGGGTGCTGGGAAGTGATGGCTGGGGTCCGGATTGTCATCCTCAGCCTCCTGGGACAGAGTGGGTGTGGCTGGGCCCACCCGGAACCCACTCACCCAGAGGACTGACGCCTCCACCGCCCATGAGCAGAGAAGGCCTGGTGTGGGACAGGCCCAGCCTGGGACCAAGCTCAGCCAAAGCCATCTCTCCCCCAAGGTCCTTCTGCTGCACCTGCTCACCCCCCACTGCACACATCTGAGGGAGGGAGGTTCCCAGCCTGGGGCGAGCCCCCCACCCCCCCTCCTTCTGTTGGAGCCTGGCTATGTGTCTGGCTAACCAGCCATCCTTCTTTCTCCCTGGCAGGCGAGCCATTAAGCGCCAGGCCCCGAAAGCCCCAGCCTGCAGCCTCAGCACTAAGTGCATTCACAGCCATTAGTAGGAGGCCCCAGCCTGGCCAGTCGCGGCTAATGCACAGCCCACCCCTCACCCCCACTCCCTGGGTGCGGCTTGTCAAACTCCATCCCGGGGGCGGCGTGGGGGCGAGAACCGAGGCTCGGAAGGGGGTCCTAGTGCCCTTATGGACATTTGTGTAGGGTTTTCACTGCACAAAGGTGCCGCTCAGGGGCCTGGTGGAGCTGCAGCTTTGGCACAGGCTACAGCTACATGGTGGGGGGGGGGGCGTCCTTTTCTGATCCTCAAAGGTGGGAAAGAGGAGAGCTCCAACTGGCGCGGGTTGCGGGAAGAGGCTGTCTGAGAACCTGAGGCCCCGCGTAGTCTTTTTGTTATTTTGCATTTTTTTAAAGATTTTATTTATTTACTTTTAGAGAGAGGGGAGGGAGGGAGAAAAAGAGAGAGAAGCATGGATGTGTGAGAGGTACATCAATCAGTTGCCTCTTGCATGTCCCCAACTGGGGACCTGGCCACCCAGGCATGTGCTCTGACTGGGAATCAAACCGGTGACCTTTTGATTTGCAGGCCGGCACTCAATCCACTGAGCCAAACCAGCCAGGGCCTGTTAAATTGCATTTTTATTGGCTTCTTCTTGGGGTCCAGTTCTATGAACTTCACCATAGGCCTAAGTTTGTGTAACCACCAGCACAAGCAGGATGCAGAGCAGTTCTATCCCCTCCAGGACCCTTGTCATGTCCCTCTGTAGTCGCTTCCTCCCCTCACTCCTGATGCCACAGCAACAGCCACTGATCTGTTCCCCGGGCTCTATCTACCTCTGCCTGTTAGCCAATGGAACCACACGGCACGGGAACGTTTGAGAACAGCCTTTGCCACTCAACATCCAAGCTGCGTGTGTATCCATAGTTCATTCCTTTTCATCGTTGGGTAACAGTCCATGGTGTGGATGGACCAGTTTGTGTATCCACTCACCTGGTATGACAGATAAAGCTGCTATGAACATTCATGCCTCTGCATCTCTGAACACGCATGGCTTTGCATGGACCTAAGTTTTCATTTTTCCGAGATAAACGCCCAAGAGTAGAATGGGTGCATCATACAAGGGTAGGGTCAGATTTTTAAGAACATGTCAAACTGTCTTTCAGTGCAGCTGTGCCCTTTCTCATTCTCATCTGCAGTGATGGGAGATCCACTTGCTCTGCATGCCTGTCAACACTTGGTGTTATCAGTGTTTTTATTTTAGCCATCCTTGGGGGCGTGGAGGAGTAGCTCACTACAGTTTTGATTTTCATGTCTTTTTTAAAAAAATATATTTTATTGATTATGCTATTACAGTTGTCCCATTTCCCCCCCCTCTCTTCCCCTCCACCCCCACCCCCCTATTCTCCACCCTTTAGTTTTTGTCCGTAGGTCATACACATACGTTCTTTGTCTCCTACATTTCCTATACTATTCTTAACCTCCCCCGTCTGTTTTCTACCTACTATTTATGCTACTTATTCTCCGCACCTTTTCCCCCTCTCTCCCCCTACCACTCCCCTATTGATATCCCTCCATGCCTTATATAAATCCCTTTAACATTTCATATAATAAAGACCGGGTGATGATAAACTCCTTGAACTTGACCTTATCTGAGAAGCACTCTATCTGCCCTTCCATTCTAAATGATAGCTTTGCTGGATAGAGTATTCTTGGATGTAGGTCCTTGCCTTTCATGACTTGGAATACTTCTCTCTGGCCCCTTCTTGCCTGCAAGGTCTCTTGAGAAATCAGCTGACAGTCTTATGGGAATTCCTTTGTAGGTAACTGTCTCCTTTTCTCTTGCTGCTTCTAAGATTCTCTCCTTATTTTGAATCTTGGGTAATGTGATTATGATGTGCCTGGGTGTGTTCCTCTTTGGATCCAACTTCTTTGGAACTCTCTGAGCTTCCTGGACTTCCTGGAAGTCTATTTCCTTCACCAGTTTGGGGAAGTTCTCCTTCATTATTTGTTCAAATAAGTTTTCAATCCCTTGGTCTTCCTCTTCTCCTTCTGGCACCCCTATGACTC
>PVJI01024278.1:0-21962 GCA_004026765.1 Micronycteris hirsuta
CCTCCTCCGCCCGTTTCTGCCCCGCTCACTGGCCTGGATGTTTGTCTTCTCCTACCTCCTGGGTGTCGGACTTCCCTTCAGTTCGATTCTGTCCGTTCTGGTTGTTTAAATTTTTGCTACTGCATTAGTTGTACGGACATTCTGGATGTGCGGGCAGCGAGTGCGACCACCTACGCTGCCATCTTGGCGGAAGTCCCCAGGCAGGAGTTACATTTAATCAATCTTTGTATCGCCAGCACTTAGTGCTACGCCTGGCATTATAGTAGGCTCTAAGTACACGTTTATTGAATGAGTACATACATATACTATTTTTAAAATACTCATTCAGGAAGTTGATTTAGTCGTTTACATATTCCATTCTAAACAAATCAGAATTTCTATCTCAATCCTAAAATTAGGGGGCAGTATTTGAAAATGGTTGAAATCAAAGGCAGTTTGTTTACAAGATGAATTGAAATCCTCTGCTCGAGGACTATCTCTTCCCCCACTCCCCTCTTCACTTCCTTCTGAGTTTATCGTCTAGGCGTTTGTGATGGTTTAGAACACAGGTGGCAAACACATGGCCAAATCCAGATCTCCACCTTGTTTTATCCCGCCTGGCACCTTGTTTCTACCAGGAGGCAGCACCGAGCTCTCTCTTAACTGTTAAAGAGTAGTTACATTTATACAGTCCTAAAACTACATTCTGCCAGGGCCTTTGAAGGCAACCACCAGGCTGATATGGCCCCAGTGAAAATGAGTTTGACATCCCTGGTTTAGAATATGTCCATGAACAGTCTACGCACATTTTCCACATTTTCCAACCTTCCTCCCATCCCATTAAAAATCACTAAATATTTCAGAACTGACCACTGCAACTCAGTTGGGTGGGCAATGCCCTAGAAAGCAAGAGGTCACCAGGTTGATGACACATGAGGGCACATACCTGGATTGTGGGTTTGGTCCCTGATGCTTCAACATTAATGTTTCTCCTCCTTCCTTCTCTCTCTAAAATAAATGAAAAAAAATTTTGATCACTAGGTACGTCAACTGGTAGGTAGCTTGGAGTTTGACTGAGATAACTCCACCTGCATTTTGTTGTTGAGGAAATTGAGGCCCAGGATTCAGCAACTTGCTTTAAGGTAATGGAGGCCATCAGTTGAGGGAGGAAACCACAGAATTTCAGTTCCACTGAGGCAGACTTATTTATTAGCTTGTTGGGAAATGCAGAATTTGGGCTTGCCTATCTAAAAATGTAGTCAATAAGTCCATACATTCCAATGTTACAAATAGACCAATCAGTAATTAGATCCGAGAAGGTCAAGTTTGCAGTTTCACTGAGAATATCAGGGGTAGGTTTGTGAGAATTGGGTTGATTAAGGGAAGGGTACTTAGATTTTCATTTTTCTTATCACTTCTGACACTGGGGGGAACTATAAGCTCTGACTTTGCCAGGAGAGCCCTATTTTTTTCTGTTAGGTCAATGTCAGAAATGAAATTAAAACATTGGAAATGAAGTTAAGTCCCACTGTCATTTTCTTGGTCTCTGAGGCACGACCCTATCCATCATCTTGACTGCCTTCTCAGTTTCCTGTCACACCCCTCAGAGAGAGAGCAATGGAGTCCCAAGAGCTGTGTTTAAGCCTGCTTCTTTGGAAGCCACAGCCTCCCTGGGAAGTGTCACTGAAAGACAGTAATGAGACATTCCTCCCAGTGAGCAGAGCTTCAAGAAGCATCTTTGGTCGTCAATTTTGTGTGTAGAGGGAGTGGTCTGAGCTATTGATGTGGACGGACTCTAGGGCTCCAGTGAATGGCTTAGCTGATCAGGGGTCTGGAAGAAGCAAGATTGAATGATTAGAGACCAGGACATCTGGGAATGAAACGCAGTTTAATTATGAGCTAGAAAGATAGGGTGTGGCCTGATCATAAAGTCTTTCATTGAATGTATATTTTATCTCTCTGAATATATTACAGGAACTTTAAACCTCGTTCTGTAGGAGAATAGCTGTTCTCTCCAGAATAACCCGTATGTGTTGAATACTTCTGTGCTGGATCCTGTGCTATGGGCTTTACATGGATTGTCTCATTTCATCCTCAAAATGGTCTTAAGATGTGAGTATTGGTTACTAATATTCCCATTCTACAGGAAATTGAGACTTAATGAAGTTAACTAACTGTCAAATTCACTTGAGCTAATATAAATCGGCAATGGTGCAGGTGGGACTTGAAGCCAGCTGTGTTTGACTCCAAAACCCAATGAGTTTTGTAAAACGGCTACTGCCAAGCTTCTCCACTAAGGAGTTACCATATTTCCCTTTATAATTAATAAGAATTTTGTGGGTACTTTAAGACTTTCTAAATTCCTGAGGCATCATTCTTTCACCTTTGGTTTTAGCATCTACATTAGTTTCATGTGGCTGCTACAGCAAATTATCACAAACTGGATGCCATAAAACAATAAAAATTTACTGTCTCACAATTCTAGAGGCCTGAAGTTTGAAATCAAAATGTCTGCAGGGCCATGTTTCCCCTGGAGGCTCTCAGGGAGAATTCTTTCTTGTGCATTCCAGTTTCCGGCGGCAGTCCTTGGTTTGTGGCCGCGTTATTCCCGTCTCTGCCTCTGTCTCACATTGCCTTCTTTTCTGTATATCTGTCTGCTGCTCTGTCTTTTATAGGAACACTTGTCATTGGACTTAGAACCAACGACAATCTCATCTCAGTATACTTAATTTAACTACGTCTGCAAAGACCCTTTTTCCAAATAAAGTCACATTCACATTTTTTGAAGATTAGGACATGGACATATCTTTTGGGCGACTGCCAGTCAACTCATTAGAACATCCATTAATGATTCTTGGCTTGAATTAAGTATTATTATGTTTATCAAATAGTGATTTTTCTTTTTTTTAAAGATTTTATTTATTTACTTATTTTTAGACAGAAGGGAAGGGAGGGAGAAAGAGAGGGAGAGAAATAGCAATGTATAGTTGCCTCTCACATGGCCCCCACTGGGGACCTGGCCTGCAACCCAGGCACGTGCCCTGACTGGGAATCTAACCAGAATCCTTTGGTTCCAAGCCCGCACTCAATCCACTGAGCTACACCAGCCAAGGCTCAAATAGTGATTTTTCTAACTCCATTATTTCTCCTGTAATCATTAGTTACTCTTTTATAAGAAGGAACTTTTTAAATTATCTATTTATTTATTTCAATATAGACTCACGGATTCTTATTTTAGTCAAAGAATTAATTCTACAGATGCAGGTTGTCCAAACCCTGTACCTTCAAAGAAAGGTATGGCCCTTGCCGGGCTCCAAGGTAATAACTTGAAAGCACTTTGAATATTGTGCCTGTTAATAATATCTTTGTTTAGGTGGCTCAGTTGGTTGGAGCATTGTCTGGTAACAGAGAGGTTGCAGGTTCAATCCCTGTCCAGGTGCATACAGGAGGTAACTAATCAAAGCTTCTCTCTCGCATCAATGCTTCTCTTTCTACCTTCCTCTCTCTCTAAAAGCAATGAAAATATGTCCTCAGATGAGGATAAAAAAATAGTATCTTTGTCTGTCTGAGGCCTCGGTCCATACTGATAGCTTATGCTAACAATGTGATTTATGACCAGCTTGACCTCTGAAGAGGCTAGAGAATTAAGTTCAGTCTCCAGGGCAGTCGGCCATGCCTATGTGACTGACCCCCAATAAAAGCCCTGGATACCAAAGCTCAGGTGAGCTTCCCTGGTTGGCAACACTACATGTGATGAATGTGTACAGGACATTATAGTAATGGGAGAGGACAACTGCAGACTTGCACCTGGCCTCCCGTATCCTCTGCACTATGCACCTTTTGCCATTGCTGACTTGGATCTGTATTCTTTCACACTAACAACCTGTAACCATCAGCATACCAACTTCTCTAACCTGGGAGTCCTTATAGTAAATCACTGAAGGTGAGGGTGGTCTCAGGGATCCTTGAACACAGGATTATAATCCATTATCATACTTATTTATTTTGATGTTCAAATAGTCCCATATTTGGCCTGCTACCCCAACATTTAATTACTTTAGTATACTTCCCCACAGTAAGGAGCCCTGAGAATCTTTTAAGCAGGGAGTAACATGATCAAAGCCATGGAAGACATTCCCTTGCCCACCTCCGGCCTGGATGAACCTTGGTGTACCAACATGGGAAGCACAGTCCCTTCATAGGTTTACACACAAACACACGAACACCACCAACACCAATAATAACAACAAGAAAAGAAAAGCTCATCTCGCTAGTTAGGAAAGTCACATTGGTCCTGCTTGTCTGCAAACGCAACACGAGGCAAATGTTTTCCAGATGTTTTGCTGCTGGAGGGCTGCCCCTCGAAGTGGGAGTGATGGAGCACGGGTTCTCAGTCTCCAGCTCCTCTCAGCTACAGCCTATGTGAAAGGCACCCTCTGCTCGTTTATATCCTCTCCTCTCTCTTGTCACTTCTCTGTTCCCTCTATGGCAAAGCCCCCGTACGGCCGGGATAAAGGAAGTTTGTTGGGAAAGAGTTAGGCGTCACCCGATTATGTGCATGTTAATGTCAGTATATGTGTACTCACTACTAAGCATGTCATTACTTGGAATCAGATTCAGTTTTGTCATAACAGATTTCTCAGCTTCTTAAGTTTGAGATCAGGTAGTCTCAAACGTCTTATGAAAGTCAAAAAACCCTCTCCCAAATTTCTGGAAACACTGGAGAAATGCATACTCCCTTGCTCAATATGTCTTCAAGTTTCTTCTGTTCCATGAGTGCTTTCTTTTAGAGGGAGAAACAAATTCTTCATAGAGTTCCACACACAAAATCCACTCACATAGAAAAGCAGTTATGAAAGTAACGAACTAAAGCACTGGACCCTTCACACACTGGTTTTATTATATTTACATATATTCATTTTTCTGCTGCTCATGTGATACGGCTTCTCACTCAGAACTTTAAAAACTCAGAGGAATGCTCACCTCGGCAGCACACGTACTAAAATCAGAATGATACAGAGATTAGCATGGTCCCTGTGCAAGGATGACATGCAAATTTGTGAAGCATTCCATATTATTTTGCAGCATTTACAATTGCCAAGATACAGAAGCAGCCCAAGTGTCCAGCAGGAGATGAGAGGATAAAACAACTATGGGACATTTATACAATGTAATACTACTCAGCTGTAAAAAAGAAGAAAGTTTTACCCTTTGGGACAGTATGGATGGACTTGGAGAACATTATGCTAAGTAAAATAAGCCAGGCAGACAAAGACAAATACCCTATGATGTCACTCATATTGGAATCTAATGAACAAACAGAGCTAACAAGCAAAATAGAGACAGACTCATAGAGAGCAGGGTGACAGCTAAAGGGGGGAGGAGGGTAGGGAGTGCAGGGATTGAGCAAAAAGGAAAAAGGACTGATGGACATGGACAACAGTGTGGTGATGGGGGAAGAAGGGGATGTAAGGAGACTAAATGGTAATGAAAAAATGCAGTACAAATTATTATAAATAAAGAAATAAACTCAAAGGAAACATTGCTCATGACATGTGGGAGCACACCTGCCTGATGCCCACATCACATCCCCTGGCTCACCTCTGCAGTAGTTCTGACTTAACTTCATGCCACGTGTCTTTCTGCTCTCTGCTCTCTTCGACATCACTGAAGCTCCCTGAAATTCAAGGGAGTTTGCATCCCCCATCAGCAGAAGCCCTTAATCAATGGAGGAGGAAGTCCGTGAATAAACACTCCAGCCTCCTAGCTTCCAGGCGGGTTGCTATGGGAGGCATTTAGCACCTTCCTCAGTAGCCTTGGGGAAGTGAGCCTTTGTTGCGAGCAACTTTGATGAAATGCCCTTGTTTGCCTTGCCCTCCCTCCCAACCTCTCTCCCTGCTCTGGCATTCTTCCTGCCTCCCAATTAAAGTACCTGCATCTAAATCATTGTCTCAGGTTCTACTTTTGGGGAAACAAGCCTTATACTATCCTTTGTTATAACTACTTAATTTTAGTGTTTCAATTTAAATTATTGTCTTATCATAAAGACTATCCCAAGTCTACGTAGTCTGAATCTTCTTGTCAGCTTTGGATTGGCCAAGGGGACAAGGCAGAGTGAAGGAATGTTGCTAAAGTGCCAACAGCTGCATCCCAAAAGCGTGTTCAAGAGGTAAAACTGGGACAAACAGTCCCAAAGACGTTATCGATACAAGCTAATGCTTATATATATATAATTGTATATTATGCCCTGGCTGGTGTAGCTCAGTAGACTGAGCACGGGCTGGGAACCAAAGGGTCGCCAGTTCAATTCCCAGTCAGGGCACATGCCCGGGTTGCAGGCCAGGTCCCCAGTGGGGGCCATGTGAGAGGCAACTATACATTGCTGTTTTTCTCCCTCTCTTTCTCCCTCCCTTCCCCTCTCTCTAAAAATAAATAAAATCTTAAAAAAAAAGAATGATATGATTGTATATTATATGATAATATATACATTATATAAGGATATATATTCTATATATATAATAACCAAAATAATTAATAATTTTTGAGGAAAAAAGTTGGAGGACCTACATTACTTTTTTTCAAGGCTTACTTCAAAGTTACTGTGAGCAAAACAGTATGGTATTGGCATAAGAATAGACAGATTGATACAGCAGAACAGGAAGCCCCAAATATATATCATCAATTGATTTACAACAAAGGTTCCAAGATAATTCAGACCATTTGGTGGAGAAAAGAAAGATCCGTAAACAAACCTCGCTGAAACAACTGCATAGTGGGTGGGGAAAATTAACCTTGATCCTGACTTCATATATATACACAAAAAATAGTATTTTATGTAAAAGCTGAAACTGTAAAATGTCTAGAAGAAAACATAGAAGGAAATCTTCACAATTTGGGGAAGACAATGATTTCCTGGCAGGACACACATACAAAAAATGATCAGAAAAGAAAGCTGATAAACTGGACTCAGTCAAAATGTAAAACTTTGCTCTTTGAAACACACTGTCAAAAAAAAAATGAAAGGGCAAACCATGACCTAGGAGAAAATACTTGCCAAAAATATCTGACAAAGAACTTATACCCAGAATATATAAAGAATACTTCTTACTCAAAAGTAAAAAGATAAGCAAACTAATAAAAAGTAGCCACAGATTTGAATAAACATTTGATAAAAGAAGATACATGAATGGCTAATAAGCATATAGAAAAATACTCAATACCATCAGTCGTCAAGGAAATGCAAATTAAAACCACAATGAGATACAAGTACACACCCACCAGAGTCAATAAAACGGAAAGACTTATGACAGCAAGCATTGGCAGGGGTGTGCAGCCACTGGAACCTTTAAACAGTCCTGTTGGGAGTGTAAAATGGTTTAACCACTTTGAAAAACAATTGAGTAGTTTCTTATAAATTTAAGTATACGCTCATTTATTACCAGCAGTTCCACTCCTAGGTGTTTACCCAAAAGAACTGAAAATATATGCCCCAAAAAGACTTAAACATAAATGTTCATAATGCCTTTATTTTCAAAGACTTATCAATAGGTAAATAGACCAAAAAATATGGTATATCAATACAATGAAATACTATCCAGCCTTAAATAGGAACAAACTACTGACATGTAATAATATTCTGCTGAGTGAAAGAAACCAGAGACTAGAGTATATGTCATATAATTTGATTTACATGAAATTCTAGTGTAGGTACAACTAGTCTATAGTGACAGAAAGTAGATCAATGGTAGCCTGAGGTTGGAGTCAGGAAACTGACAGGAAAGGTACAGATAGGAACTTTCTGCAGTTGGGATGATTGTTACATGACCTACATTGGTTAAAACTCATGGAGCTGCTCACTGAAGGTGGCTTCATTTTATGGCATGTAATTTATACACCAATGAAGTTGTTATAAATGTAAAAAAATCAGCCCTGACTGGTGTGACTCAGTGGGTTGGGCATTGTCCAGCAGACTGAAAGTTCGCCAGTTTGATTCCTGGCCAGGGCACATGCCTGGGTTGTGGGCCAGGTGCCCCATGGCGGTCCCCATCGGTGTTAGAGACAACCGATAGGTATGTCTCTTGCACATTGATGTTCCTCTCCCTCCCTTCCCCTTTCTCTAAAAGTAAATTTAAAAAATAATAATAAAAGAAAATCTTTTTAAAAAAAGGAAATAGTGCATCAATCCACAAAGTCCAATATTCAACCATTAAGCATCACACAAAAAAAGTGGAGAAAACAAAGGAGAAGAAAACAGCAAATAATTATACAATTAAATTTTCTAGAATTGGGGAGATTCTAGAAGTTCCATATTGAAAGGAACCTTTGGCTCTGGCCGGGTAGTTCAGTTGGTGTGCCAAGGTTGCAGGTTTGCAAGGTTGCAGGTTTGATCTCCAGTCATGTAAAAATCAACCAATGGATACGTAAATAAGTGGAACAACAACTTGACGTTTCTCTCCCTCTTTTTCTCCAATCAATCAATCAATCAATAAAGGTGACTTTGGATGCCATGATCAATAAATAAAAATATATACCAACATTCAGACTATTCCAACCTGACTTCCCAGTTGTGTAGGCCAGTTTGAGTTAAGGTTTCGTGACTTCAACTAGACCTTTCAGACTCTGCTTCCTAATATATTTACCAGGGAGGGACTCCTGCATCATTTTTTCTGGTCCCTACATGAGAAAAACACGCTTCGAGTCAGCAATGGACTTCAGACAATACAGCACTGGCTTTGTAAGGGTCTTTTTAATCACTCCCACCTCCCAAATCCCTATGGTTCTACTTCCCAAAGTTCTCCTTTTTGACTTGTGTCTCTGTTGGATATTACTAAGCTGTTGTGAGAACAGGTTCAATTTTTAGATGAACTGTGGCTATCCACCTAGTTTTTAAAAGTTCGTTATCTGCATTTCTTTCACTATTTTGTCATTGCAATACAAATCTAAGGTATATCTTTGAATCACTTGAAACTTTATGTATAGACTTTACCTAGTAAAATATTACGTCAAAATTATTACTAAAACAGCCCTGGCTGGTGTGGTTCAGTGGATTGAGTGCTGGCCTGTGGACCAAAATGTTGCCAGTGCGATTACCAGTCAGGGCACATGCCTGGGTCGTGGGCGAGGTCCCCAGCTGGGGGTGTGAGAGAGGCAACCAATCGCTGTTTCTCTCACACATCATGTTTCTCTCTCTCTCCCCTCTCTCTAAAAAAATAAATACATAAATAAAATCTCTAAAAAAATTATTACTAAAACAATTCTTTTTTCCCCCTACTCTTCAATAGCACATAAAGAAGCACTTTTAGAACTTTCAGTTGGTCCTAAGAAAATGTTTTGCTGTTCTGACCAGTGTGGCTCAACTGGTCAGGCATCATCCCATAAAGCAAAATGTCGTCAGTTCAATTACCAGTCAGGACACATGTCTGGGTTGCAGGTATGGTCCCTACTCGAGGTGTGTTCTCAATCAATGTTTCTCTCTCTCTTTTTCCCTCCTTTTCCCTCTCTAAAAATAAATCCTTTTTTTGAAATTTTGCCTTAAAAGTAATTTTTAAAATAAACTTTTTAGAGCAAGTTTAGGTTCAGAACAGAACTGCGTGGAAAGAACAGAGTTCCATAATACCCGTTTGCACAGATGAACAATATCCCCTCCTTACAACACCACCCCCCCCCCAGAGTGGTACATTTGTTGCAGTCAGTGAACCTACACTGACACATCACTGTCACCCTAAGTCCATAGATTCCATTAGGGTTCACTCTTGGTGCTATATTTTCTATGGGTTGGGACAAACGTATGACATGTATCCATCGTGACAGTATCATACAGAGTAGTTACACTGCCCTAAAAATCTGTGCTCCACCTTTTCAGCTCCCCCCACAGTCCCTGACAACCATTGATCTTTTTAGTGTCCCCATAGTTTTGCCTTTTCCATTGTCATATAGTTGGAATTATACAGTACATAGCTTTTTCAGATTGGCTTATTTCACTTAATAATATGCATTTGTTTCCATCCTGTCTTTTCATGACTTGAGAGCTCATTTCTTTTTAGCATTGAATAACATTATGTTATCTGAATGTACCACATTTTTCTATTTGCCGACTGAAGGAGATCTTGGTTGCTTCCAGGTTCTGGTGATTATAAATGAAGCTGCTATGAACATCTATGTGCAGGTTTTTGTGTGGACATAAAGTTTTCAGCTCACTTGGATAAATACCAAAGAAGGTGATTGTTCGATCAAATGGGAAGAGTATATTTAGTTTTTTTTAAAGATTTTATTTATTTTGGCCCGGCTGGTGTAGCTCAATGGATTGAGCGCGGGCTGGGAACCAGAGGGTCCCGGTTTGATTCCCAGTCGGGGCACATGCCTGGGTTGCGGGCCAGGTCCCCAGTGAGGGCCATGTGAGAGGCAACCATACATTGTTCTTTCTCCCTTCCTTCTCCTCTCTCTAAAAATAAATAAAAAAAAATATTTAAAAAGAAAAGATTTTATTTATTTTTAGAGAGAAGGGAAGGGGAGGGAGAAAGAGAGAGTGAGAAACATTGATCGGTTGCATCTTGTACGTGCCCCAACTGGGGACTGAACCTGAAACCCAGGCATGTGCCCTGACCGGGAATCAAACTGGCAACCTTTTGCTCTGTGGGAACACCCAACCAACTGAGCCACACCAGTCAGGGTGGGAAGAGTATATTTAGTTTTGTAGGAAATTCCCAAATTGTGCCCTGCCTGGTATAGCTCAGTGGATTGAGCACAGGCCTGCAAACCAAAAGGTTGCAGGTTTGATTCCCAGTCAGAGCATATGCCTATGTTGTGGGCCAGGCCCCCAGTAGGGGGCGTGCAAGAAACAACCACACATTAATGTTTCTTTCCCTCTTTTCTTCCCTTTCTCCACTCTCTAAAAATAAATAAAATCTTAAAAAAAAATTTGCCAAATTGTCTTCCAAAGTGACTGTGCCACTTTGCATTCCAACCAGTAATGAGAGCTTCTATTGCTGTACATCCTTATCAACATTTAATGTTGTCAGTGTTTCAGATTTTGACCATTTTAATAGGTGTGCATCTCTTTGTTGTTTTGATTTGCAATTCTCTAATGACATGATTTTGAACATCTTTTCATATGCTTACTTACCATCTGTACATCTTCTTTGGTGAGGTGTCTGTTTGGGTATTTTGCCCATTTTTAGTGTTGGGTTAAAACTTATTGTTGAGCTTTAGGAGTTTTTTTGAATAATTTGGGTAACAGTCCTTTATTAGATGTCTTTTGCAAATAGTTTCTCCTAGTCACTAGCTTGTTTTCTCATTCCCTTGATTAAAGTAATTTTATATGCATAAGTCAATTGGACCTAAAAAATTGAAGGTAATCTAAATGTGTTAACACAAAGTAATATTTAGTAATACGCGGGGTTTATCTACATGTATGACACTTAATATTACTTAATGTGTTTCTCATAAGCTATTCCTATGGTTTAGTGTACCATTACTCTATTATCTTCTGATTTTGAAATTATGTATAGACGTAAGTCACATAATTAAATTCAGTTTTAAGGAATAATGTATTATAAACTTGCCTCAAACAATAAATTAAATAGTAAAACTCTGTTAGAGAGAATAGCACTTTCACAACTGCAACCAGATGGTTGAATAGAACGCTAGACCCACTGGGTGAAAGATATATAGGGAAACACTGTGCTGTAAATGTTGTTTTGAAAACATGCACTGTGTTTTTCACATTTAATTTATATAGCTATGTGCCACTACGTGAGGAAAAAGTGTGTTTAATTGAAATGATCAACAAATATTTACTTAGTATAAAGTTTATTCACATGTATAAAAAGTGTCTGTAATAGGAAATCCATTAAAACTAAAACATAATCAAGGCTGTAGAAAATACATGCATTTAAAAAAATGGGTTTCTTTTTCAGAGTATGAAAATACTGCTATGTCTGTACTGGACTGCCTAAAGCTCTTAACCTGTTAGGGAAACATTTTTAAACAACCAAAGAAGCTGGAGGAAACACACAATATAGAAGATTAAAGGCATCAATACGTCATACATGTTCCAAAATGCCATACTGGTGATCTACAAAAAGATTCTAGACAAAAACATACAGAAATTCTAGATACCCTTTTAATAGTATAACACCTTAGGCAACATTTCAAATCAAACTGATAACTAATAAAATTTAATTCACATTTAATTAGAACAAAAACAATTGAGCTTTTGAATAGCACTAATAACCCTTTTTTCATTAAGAATTCTCTTATACTTACAGGAAAAGTATACACACATGTAAGTTATCTGGTAAATAGAAAAAAAAAACTGATTAGAATTTTACAGGTAAAGGGGAAACCAAAGACACAGAAGATACTTTTGTTCTAATTTTTAATTGTTCTGAAGGTGATTCACTCTGTTTTTATGCAGAGGGAATATTATTATAAGATGTAAAACTTTCACACAGTCAGATTTTATGCTCTTTAATTTTTTTCATTTTGAAAAGAGAATATTCTACATAGAACTATCTATCCTACTGAAGGTATAACCTTATAAATGTGAATTTATCTTTTTCTAGTCCAATTTCCTTTTTATACCCATATTCCATTCATTTCCTGATTGTAATAGAGGGGGCAACTCATCTAATTAAAGATAAAACTTTTTGTCAAAATAGATTTAATGGTTAACACTAATCAGTTGCCTGGGGAAAAATCATAAACAGAACAGATTAAACAACAACAAAAAAAATCCACCGCCAAAAATATAACAGGAATAGAAAAGGGTGGAGGAGACAGAAATACATGTCAATAATTTTACATTGAGATATTTTCCTTTCAATCATTTATAAGCATCTGTTAATTATGGTTCTAACACAGTTTCTTTTTTTTTTTTAATTTAAAGATTTTATTTATTTATTTATTTAGACAGAAGAGAAGGGAAGGAGAAAGAGAGGGAGAGAAACATCAATGTGTGGTTGCCTCTCACATGGCCCCCACTGGGGACCTGGCCTGCAACCCAGGCATGTGCTCTGACTGGGAATCGAACCAGTGATCCTTTGGTTCACAGACCACGCTCAAGCCACTGAGCTATACCAGCCAGGGCTAACACAGTTTCTTTTTTATATTAAAATATTATGAAGTTAACATTGAATGCTCTACATATATCAGTTGTTCCCCAATCTTAATGATGAATTCTAGGTTCATTCGTTTTAAGTTAGAGCAACTAAATGATGGCATGTGACATATCTAGGCTGCTCCTGTGGGGAAAGAGGTTGTCACAGGTGCTGAAGTGAGCTTTGCAGTTCGGCTCTTGTGAATCAATGGGAGTAAACAAGTTCATAGAACATTAAAAATTATGATTCAATAAGATATATCTTAAATTTCTAGTCATCCTAAGAACTATATATGTGTGACCATATATATATATGTACCTATATACATTTATATATGACAAATGCTTATAAATTTTTCATGCAGATTTAGAATTAAGTAACAATATCCCTGGATTTCATAATCTGAGAGTCTAACCTATAGGTACAAGATGGGCTTAGAAAAGCGTGCTTGCTCATTCTAAACCTAGCTGTCAACAACATGTTAGAGTTTGGGCAAGTTATCCTTTTATACCTTAGTCTGATTGTTAAAATGTGAGCAAAGTAAGTTTGGCTCTGACCTTTTAAAGAGAACTAAAGGAAGTGCAAAGTGCAAGGTGCAGTGTTACAGGAGAAAAAGTGCTTATGTAAAGCCAAGGTTTGACTAATAGTAACATTTTTACAGGTAATATAAGTGTCTTCTAGATGATTTCTTTATGGCAAGCAAACAAAGAAACACAAGAATCTAGAAGGATAATGTCATGGGCAGCATGTAAAGGTTAGGATACTGCTTTCATCTGCCTTAAGATCCACTGTCTTAAAGGAGATACACATACCTATAGTACCACGACTTATACTTTCTAAACATTTAATTTGGAAGGAATTATCAAATGCATGTGGGTTCTAGTCTCACCTCTGTAAAAATTATAAAATAAAATACAGTCTTACAAATGATCTTAAAAATAGAAAAATACAATGCCTAGTAAAAACAAAGAACAGAATTTTCTATTCTATTTCTCAGAAGTCTGTCTTTCTTTCTTTCTCTCTGTCTCTCTCTCTGTCTCTGTCTCTCTCTTTCTTGATTCTGTCTCTCATTATTAAATTTAATAGTTGTATTTCTTCAGCTCCTGCAAAGAGGAAACAAATTCACACATACATACACACCCACCCACATAAATTTGTGCACACACACTCACTCCAGAGGTTTATAGCTTATACTCTACTACATTCATAAAGAGAGACTGGTCACATATACAGTTAGAAGAAGAGACAAAGTATAAGGTAAAATGGTTATCTGTGGTTTTTTTGTGTCCAGATATTCAGAGATACAAGGGATTACTTATAACTTTAACCAATATTATTTTAAAAGCAGAAAACAGATTACTTTTTCTAGGTTCTCAAGCTATTATATAGAAAATTCAACATGTTTTCAAGATAAATAATTATATGCAGATATAGTTATATATAGCTAATTTAATAATGAAATAGGTGTGCCTACTCATCAGTAATATGGACAACTTTATCAGGTCCTAGTCACTCCTAGATTTGAGGCCTATTTGTTAGTATAACCACTCTTACAAATCCTTGTCATTGCAATCTTTTGAGGATCTAACTCCCTAGCAAGTGGTCTTTTTTTTAAGAAAATTACTGACCGCACTCCTCATAAAGAAACATGACTGATAGCAAGAGTGAATAACTCTTAAACAGAGTTGTTTAAAACCTGCAAAATACAGTGAATGCTATGCAATAATTTAAAATATAAAACCAAGTCATTATATTAAGACCACAAATTTATAATGAAATGTCAAATCCTGTGAAGTATTTGCCACCAACAAGGAATCCTAATAAAGAGTGGGCCCAATGTTATAACTTGGGATAATCTAATAATTAGGAATTCTTACTTTTTAAATATTCAACACAAAAAATTCTACGACCTTTATCTGCACAAAGGATACAGCTATTTCAATAGTTCTAGCTATGACATCCATAGTACAGATTTTTGGGGAACAATGAAAATAAACAAAAAAAAGTGCTCTCTCTTAACTACAAGGATATGGAGTCCAATTTTCTTATCAAGCTGATCATGATCAAGTTCAGGTCCAAGATTACTGACAGAACTTCTGTGGTGTAGTACTCGTGCTTATTCCTCCTTTACTTCTTGCAGTTTGCCATAAATGGCTGAACTGGCATGTCTGTATGGTTCGGGGAAAATGAACCATTCAAATAACATGAATCTCCAGTACCACCAGGACGGCAAGGCGGGTTCAGTGAGATGGGAGTGACATAGACTTTTTAAATACTCTAAAGCCTTTTGCTGGTCCAGGATATGGTGGCGGCGGGGAAATGCTGTGTTTTCTGGTCAGTGCCATTGCTTGTTCATAAGAAGGTAATCCTGTGTCCTCCACTGAAGGCAATGATGGAGATAAGGAAGCCTCCTCAGGTCTTCTGAAAATGATGGAGGGAGTCTGCCTGCCCCTTGAAGAATGAAACAGAGAGACAGCAGTTAGGTCTAGAAAAGGTCGCGCTGGTAGGTTAAGATGGCAATATTTAAAAATTCAACTGACTTTTTATAAAAGTTGAACCCAATTTATTAATATAACAGTTTTCTAAGTTTCTAACAACAGAAAGAGTCTTGATAACAGTGGAAAGAACAAAAGCTTTAAAGTCAGACATGGATATGAAACCAGATCCTGTCATTTCTTAGCTATGTGACCAAAGGCAAGTTACCTAACTCAGTTTCCTCCTCTGTAAACTGGGGATGATAATAGCTACCTCTATAATAAGAACTCAAAAACATGCCACTTCCCCTTTTCTCCCGCTCCTGGATGAAAACTTTCTCAAAGTATGGTTTGAAACCAAACCCAGGCTGTGCTGAAAGGCAGCACAACACCAAGCCAAGGAAACTCATGCCACAGATAATCACAACAGCTGTTGGCTGTCCCTTTCTCTGGTCCTCCTCCCCTGCCCACTGCCTGGTGGGCAAATCCTAAAAAGTGCTTCCATCACAGCACTCTTCTCTGCAAAAGTCTAACCAGCAGCCCCACTGACTCGAGTTCCAAATACTGTGCCTCCTTTTCTGGCCTCATCTTATTTTTTATAGCTCTCTGCTCTTGCCAAGGTAGCCTCTTTAACACTCCTCAGCAAGTGCAATAAATTCTGTCCTATCTCTGTGCTTCCACTGGTATGGTTTCCTTTCTCAGATTGTCTTTTCCCTACTCCTTTGATCTAAGCCCCAAAATAAATTTTTAACGATTTTATGTATTTATTTTTAGAGAGAGGGGAAGGAAGGGAGAAAGAGAGGGAGAGAAACATCCATGTGTGGCTGCCTCTCGCACGCCGCCAGCTGGAGACCTGGCCTGCAGCCCAGGCATGTGCCCCGACTGGGAATCGAAGTGGTGACCCTTTGGTTCGCAGGCCAGTGCTCAATCCACTGAGCCACACCGGCCAGGTCTCAAATAATTGTTTTTTTTTTAACATGGCCCAGTTCTAGTCCCACCATTTTCACAAACTTTGTCAGCTACACCAGCCAATGAAAATTGAAACAGAACATGGGTATGATGTTTTGAACCCACGTTTTCCCTGCTCACTTGCAAACTACAAGAGGATAATTTAAACATTAGTAAATTGATCTGTTTAGACTGTGAAGCTGGCTGTCTATGACATATCTATGCATGAATTAACTCCTATAATTATGGCTAACAAGATAATTAAAACTCATAGGTAATCCCCAGCCTCTAGTCAATATTTACAATATCCTTCCCAACAAGACACAGTTTAACATACTCAAAATTCTGTAAACTTTTACAAATACAGTCAATTTGCACCTTAAAAAACCCTTTCCTTTGGAGGTAATAATGAAGTCTGAAGTTGGAGGGAGGGAGAGAAGAAAAGGAAAAGATCTGTGTAAACCTAGGAACTGGATAATCAGCCCTTCAATTGTTGAGAGGTGACTGAGAGCATTACAAGTTTATTTAGAGGGCTCAACACAGACAAGTCCTCCTCTGTCAGAAATCTGGAATGTTTTCATGGTAGGCTAGTCACTTGCCCCATTCATTAGCTTGTGACAAAAAGTTCTATTTGTTTGCTTATAAGGAACAGGAGAGAAAGATCTTTTATTTGAACAAATAACTTTTTCCATGTTGACTTTCAAAACTTCAGATATGGAAACAATATAATAATTGCATCAAAGTCATTAAATATTTACACAGCTATTTACTACACAACTTAAATGACTGAAATCAGAAAGTATGCACCAATAACATCTCAAATAACTGCACATTGTAGTACACCTACTTTACTTCATAAAATAAGGAAACTAAGAAATGAAAAGATACTGTTTCCCATTGCTTGGTATATTTTTACAGAGGAGTGAGACATACTTTTCCAACAATGATCTTATTTTTCACTCTTCTTTCTCAAATATTTTCTCACCCTTCCTCCATTTCCAGGCTTGCAAAATACAGAAAGAAAACAAATAACTCAAATGTACTTTAGTATTTGAAAGTTAATCCCAACATAGGAGACTATTTGGTAATCCTAGTTTGAAGTGTCCCCTAAAACTCAAAGGGTTGCTGTGGAGATCAAAGTGAGACAAAAGATGTAAAAATGATCTGTAAGCTGTACAGCATTATACTGTAGTAACAGTAAGTATAACTAATCTTTTTTTAAAAAAAGATTTCATTTATTTAATTTTTAGAGAGGGGAAGGGAGAAAGAGAGGGAGAGGAACACCAAGGTATGGTTGACTCTCACGTGCCCCCTACTGGGGACCTGGCCCTCAACCCAGGCATGTGCCCTGACTGGGAGTCGGAGCAGCGACCCTCCACTCAATCCACTGAGCCACACCAGCCAGGGTGTGCCTTTTGTTCTTTCATCTCACTCAGATCTTGCCTACTCTCAATGGCTTCAGCTATTATCCTCCAACAGATGAATCCTAATTCTACATCTGTTGCCCTAAACACTTACCTTAACATATGTAAAGAAAAAAAATTTTTTGTGGCAAATTATATATGATTTAAAATTTGCTATTTAACCATTTTTATACAGGGAGTTAAGTGTATTAATTATGCTCACAATGTTGTGCAACCATCACCGTTATATATACCCATAACTTTTTCACCACCTGGTTGCCATCATGTGTTTGTGCACTTAATTTGAAAGTGTGAATAGGGGAATATGAGCATCAATTTTGAATAGCCTGTTTAGCATCTGGTGCCTTTTTTGAGTAACATTATTCTACACTTACTCATCTGTATTTACTGAGAAGATAATATAGATAATATAGAAGAGAAAAACTTTTTATTCCTATAAGTATGTTGAAGTTCTACTATGCAAACAATTATAGTTTTATGTTCATAAAGCTTTATTAAGCTATTATCCTCAAATGGTAATTATTACTTTTTTTACATTGTGTTCTCTTTTTTTAAAGATTTTACTTATTTATTTTTAGAGAAGGGAAGGGAGGGAGAAAGAAAGGAAGAGAAACCTCAGTGTGTGGTTGTCTCTTGTATGCCCCCTACTGGGGACCTGGCCTGCAACCCAGGCAAGTGTCCTAGACTCAGAATCAAACCGGCAACCCTTTGGTTCACAGGCTGGCATTCAATCGATTGATCCGCTCCAGCCAGGCATAATTATTTTATTTTAATAATTTTTATTTAATTTAAAGTATCAGTAAAAATAATTGAATTTTAAAGCTATTTAATACTGTTTCTATTTGGATAGCCACATGGCTAGATCTGATAATGCTGTGACTCAGAGTAAACTATGGGACTTTTTCCCACTGGAAATAATGTGGGGACACTGGTATCTGCCTCCTGCCCAAGAAGGAAACATGGAGGCCCTGGCCGACTGCTCAGTTGGTTGGAGTGTTGCCCCAGTACAACAAGGTGGGGGGTTCGATCTCTGGTCAGGGCACATACAAGAGGCAACCAATAAATGCATAAGTGGAACAACAAATTGATGTTTCTCTCTCTCGCTCCCTTTTTCTCATAGTTTTTCATTTGTGTTAAATTAGGCAACCAAACAACTGTCATATACTAGAGAAAACTGGGGACACATAACAACTAAATGCAACGTACTATCTTGGTTGGATTCTAGAGCAGAAAGAGGGCAATAATGGAAAAATTGGGGAAATCTAAATAAGGTCTGGAGTTTAGTTTATAGTAATGTACCAATGTTGGTTTGTTAGTTTTACAAATGTACTATGATAACATAAGATGTTAAGAATGAGGGAAGCTGGGTGAAAGATATATGGGACCTCTTTGTGCTGTCTTTGCAACCTTTCTGAAGGTTGTATCTAAAATTATTCCAAAGTAAAAAGTTTATTTAAAAACAGACAGCCATTTTTTTAATCCATTTTAAAAATAACAGTACAAAATATATAATAGTGAATTAAATATTTTCACTTGATACTTACCCTGGATGCTGTTGTCTGCTACACTTAGTCATAAAAAGATAGTAACCAAGTATTCCAAAAATAACCAAAAATACTCCAGCAGCAATTAGTCCAGTCAGAAGGCCCAAAACATCAATTTTCTCACTGTTACCACCTTAAGAAAAATCATTAAAATAACATAACTGTAACAACTGAAAAGCACCACCAGTGATTTCAATAAATTTAACCGAGTCTAAGCACAGTATTAAGCATTGAATAATTAATATTGATTTATTTTATTTATTTTATTTATTTTTTATTCTCATCCAAGGAAAGTTTTTTCATTTGCTTTCTTCTTCTTCTTTTTTTGAAGACAGAGAGAGGAAGGGGAGTGGAAGGGAGAGAGACACATTGATGTGAGAGAGAAGTATTGACTGGCTGTCTCCACACAAACCTAGACCAGGGATTTAGCTGGACCCAGAATCTTATATGCGCAGATCAAGGGCTGCACATGCTGGACCAGGGGTCAAATCTGCACCTTAGGCCTGTGCCCCGATTGTGAACTGAACCCACAACCTTTCAGCTGTGGGACAACGTTCCAACCAACTCAGCCATACAGGCCAGGGCTTATTTTATTTTATTTTTAAAATGTATTTATTTATTCCTGAGACAGACAGACAGACAGACAGACAGAGAAACACTGATCAGCTGCTTCCCGCACACACCCCAACCCAGAACCCAGGCATATGCCCTGACCAGAATAGCACCGGCAACCCCTTGGCTCACAGGACAAAGCTCCAACGAACTGAGCCATATCAGCTGGGCTTATTATTGATTAATTAAAAAATCTTTGTGCTAGACATATGATCTAAAGAATTTTTAAATGACACTTCCTAAAACCCCTAGTTATGGTTTCATTTCTTTTAAACAGGTCATATTAAATGGATACTATTCAAGACTAAGTAGAGAGTTCCAGCCAAGATGGAGGTGTAGGTAGAAACCCTTCACTTCCTCACACAACCAAAAGGAGGATAACAACCAATCTAAAATCAATAAACAACCAGAAGTGTCAGAAAATCAAACTGCATAGAACTCCAACAGCCAAGGAATTAAAGAAACAGTTAACCAGACCAACCAGACCAGTATGATGGGCAGACAGACAAAACCCGGGGCAAGGCTGCAGACCGAGAGGGCGAGGCAGCTGACCGTGCGGACGGGGCTGACTGAATGGGAAACTGAGACTCAGAGCTGACTGTGGACTATGGCAGGGGTTGCCCCAGTGGGAGAAGCTCCCAGTCTAACACGAGAGTTCATTGAAAAGTGTGCTAGAGACAAGCAGGCAAACCACACTGTTCCCTCTCTGGCCCCTCCCCCACAGGCAGTGCCGCAGGGCAGCAAGGAGGGTTGCTCTGCCCGGGTGAAAATCTAAGGTTCCACTCCCTTACAACTTAACAGGTGTGGTGAGACAAAGAAATATGGCCCAAATGAAAGAACAGAGCAAAACTTCAGAAAGAGAGCTAAGCGGTGAAGAGATAGCCAACCTATCTGATGGTGAAGCCCTGGTAATCTGAATTTAAAGCCCTGGTAATCAAAATGCTCACAGAACTGATTGAGCTTGGTCGAAAAATGAATGAACAAACGAAAGACACCCAAAGTGAAATAAAGCAAAATATTCAGGGAACCAACAGTGACAAGAAGGAAACCAGGACTCAAAGCGATGATTTGGAACAAAAGGAAGAAATAAACATCCAACCAAAACAGAATGAAGAAACAAGAATTCAAAAAAATGAAGAGAGACTTAGGAACCCCTGGGACAACTTTAAATGTTCCAAGACAATTATAGGGGTGCCAGAAGGATAAGAACAAGAGCAAGAAATTAAAAACTTATTTGAACAAATAATGAAGGAAAACTTCTCCAGTCTGGTGAAGGAAATAGACTTCCAGGAAGTCCAGGAAACCCAGAGAGGCCCAAAGAAGGTGGACCCAAAGAGGAACACACCAAGGCACATCATTATTAAGTTACCCAAGATTAAAGAAAAAGAGAGAATCTTAAAAGCAGAAAGAGGAAAGGAGACAGTTACCTACAAAGGAGTTCCCATAAGAAAGAAACCTTACAGGCAAGAAGCTGGAAAGAAGTATTCGAAGTCATGAAAGGCAAGGACCTACACCCAAGATTACTCTATCCAGCAAAACTATCATTTAGAATGGAAGGGCAGATAAAGTGCTTTCCAGATAAGCTCAAGTTAAAGGAGTTCATCATCACCAAGCCCTTATTATATGAGATGTTAAAGGGACTTATCTAAGAAATTGAAGATCAAAAACTATGAACAGTAAAATGACATCAAACTTACAACTACCAACAAATGAACCTAAAAAAAGAAAAACAATGAAAACAAAAACTAAGCAAACAACTAGAACAGGAACAGAATCAGAGAAATGGACATCACATGGAGGGTTTTCAGTGAGGAGGGGGAAGGGAGGAATGGGGGGAAAGGTACAGGGAATAAAATAGACGAGGAGAAGTCAAAAAGGGTATGG
>PVJI01024279.1:0-22186 GCA_004026765.1 Micronycteris hirsuta
ATAACCAGAGCACACAGAGCCGACCACCTACTGGAATCTCTACCCAGCTAGGACCACATGAAAGAGAACAAGTCTAAAATTGAACTCCATACGTTTTCTCTTATCCACTGCCTTCTCTTTATTTTTATCTCAGCAAATGGAACCACTATCTCATGGGCACCTAAGCCGGAATTGTCAGTCATCCTCAACTCCTCCTTTTTCTTCATGCCTTTCATCTAGCAGGTCAGCAATTTCTGTCAATTCCCCCTCTTACATATAGTCTAATTTATCCTCTAGCTTTTCAGGCAATACCTTCATTCAGGCCCTCATAATTTCTTTCTTGGGTAATGCATAAAACTGTTTTTGTCAGCTTGTGATTCATCCTTCATATCATCATGATTTCTCTGAAATATGGATTTGATTTTATTACTTCGTTTCATAAAATGCTAAGTATTTCCCATTGCCTACTGTCCAAGCCCCTTAGTCTGGCCCCTGCCTACCTTTCCAGCTCCTTTTTCCTCCACCATCTCTCATTGTTTCCCAGCTGTACTGAATGGTTCCATGTTCTGTGCTCTGCACACTTGCACTCCTCCTCTGGAATGTCCAATACAGCTTTTACCTTCTTGGATAATGTTTAATTATTTTGCAAGAATCATCTCAAGGTTCCCTTGTTTCTGTTCCTGTAGAACAATGCTCTGGCAGTTTTCACGCTATTTTGCAACTGTTTGTGTGTCTGTTTTTTTTCTTAAAGGCAAATTATCTTTGGTGGCCTTTTCTTTTTTGTCTAGTGCATAGCATAGTATCAGCATACAGTGGCTACACAATGATTATGAACAAACAATATTATAATCTTTGTGACATTCTCACTTCAAAAAACCCTTATAACTCAACTAGTTAAAGAATATAATGCTTTAAAAAAAGGTAGTTTTGCCCTGGCTGGTATGGCTCAGTGGATTGAGCACTGGACTGCAAAGCAAAGGGTTGCTTGTTCAATTCCCAGTCAGGGCATATACCTGGTTTGCAGGCCAGGTTCCCAGTAAAGGACACAAGAGAGGCAACCACACATGGATGTTTCCCTCCCTCTCTTTCTCCCTCCCTTCCCCTCTGTCTAAAAATAAATAAATAAAATATTTAAAAAAAAGTAGTTTAGACTTTAATTTTACCAGTCTATCTGTCACTATTATTATGAAAAGATTCACATGTATTTAAGGATACACTCAGGCACTAACACATTTATATTCATACATATCTTAGAAGTCCATCTATAGCACAGTTGTCTAACTTATTTAGCACATTGTTTCCAAATTTATTTTTTCAATTATAAAATTGTATCCTTTGTGGTTATTACTCCATGGGGTGCCTGAACAAAATTTAAAACTTCAATTAAAATACATAAAACAAAACAGCAGCAGTTAAAATAATATATTTGAAAAAATAACTGCTTAAAATAATGCCCCAATGGGGAAGGGCAATTTAAAAAGATACACACACACAGAGAAGAAGCTATGAAGAAGAAAATCTTAATAATTTAAAAATAATCTTTTTGTGTGTCTTAGAAAACATATGTAAAGTTATACTTTACTCTTTAAAATTGTCTTCTCTTATTTTGGGTGCACTATTGCATTCCTAATTGTGTAAGCAGTAACTATTCATAACATTGTTAAAAACATCACTGAGATATTGCATTACTGTCGTCTAAGTTTTTTGATGGCAGGAAGATTTCAATTACAACCGGAGGGTGCTAATAAAAACCTAAAGATTGAGAGTGAAATTCTTTATGTAGAGAACTATACTGTCAAGTAAGAGTTATACTTCTGACATTCTAACTGGCTTTGTCTTTAATATTTTGAGACAACCAGAGATCTTTGCCTCTTATTTTACTATAAATTATGCTGCTTTTGGTTAAACAGTAGAATTTGAGTGAAAAACAGTTACTTAGCAAATAAAAAAATTTAAACAATGAGCTAAGAAAATACAAAGGCTTCTATACATAGTTCCAGGGATTGGTGACAGAAGGTTTTCACTGAAACATTTTATTCTAAAAAAATAGTATTCAAGTACATTGAAGCAAAGTAGGTTTTGTGAGCTTCTGGATAGAATTTCAGGTAGTTTTCCAACTCTTCAATAAAATAGACATTTATTGAAAGCCTGTACATACAAGACCCCATGGCAGACAGAAGGCAGAATAAATGTTTTGCCTGACTTCAAGGAGTTTATACTCTATTGGGGTACAGAATTTGTATGTACATGAATAAAACACAGGCAGGTTAAATTTCATGAATTGGACTCACATATCTATCTTGTACTCTTTTGAAATACCACTACAATGAAAGTGAAGGAATTAAACAGATATGAACTGATAATCATAACCAGAACTGGAGAGGAATCAACAGGAGAGCAAGGCATTTTTAGAAGATAGAAATCAATAAAAACATTGGCAGAAGCGGAACACCTGATTCTAAGTGCCTAGAAATGGTAATGGCAATAAGAAACGAATCACATTTTGCTATAGGACCTCCGAGAGTCTTGAAATCAGGCACTTGGTATTACTGAAGAGAGGAATAAATTATGCAATTGCAAACTGGGGAATTGGTTGGATGTTTCTGTAACAGGACACTAGCTCCTTGTTCTTTTTTCTTCAATGTCAATGTGAAGCAGAAGTTTTATATAATGAAAAAAAAACTGACTGGAGCTGCCAATGTGAATGGTGGAATGGAAGATACTATATAGAAAACAGCAGAACTAAATGGGAATCTGCATTCTGAATGGTAACACTGTGATCTCCTTGAACACTTGGCTGTAAGAAGAGCTTACAGGTAGGAGCGTGGAGAGTTCTTTCTGGAGGTTCTGAACTGTCAAAGAGTATCTGTCTATATCTCTCTACAGAGACTGATCTAAACCACTCATCCAAAGGGCTATGCCTCTAGCCAGCAGTGAAACCCACCAACCAACAAATTTCACTTCACAGTTTCCAAACAACTTTCAAGTGTTTCACTCTTCAGTGTGAGTGGGCAGCAACTCAGCATGTGCATGTATCTGAGAGTAGCCTCGGAAAAAGAAAGGCAGAGGAGAGAGACAAAACCAAACACAACCCAGAGGAAAATGTAGGTAAGACAGGAAACAGAAGAAATACACCCTCTTCCAACTTTAAAGTCATTAATGAAATCTTTAGAAAGCTGAGAAAACATATTGTGTGTGAATCAAGAACAAGATGATGCAAAAAGAACTCTTAGAAAGGATCAAGAATTATCATGGCATCAAGCTTCTTAGTGGCAACAAAGGAAGCTTAGCATTCTATATCCATTCTAACTATGCATTACATCCACAATAGAACAAAATTTGCTTCCAAAGCATCCTTTTATAGAAGCTACTTACGAAAAAGTTCTAACAAAATGAAGCCATAGCAGATAGAAAAAGGCAGGGGAACTAGGACACAGGGATTCCACGCAGAAGAGGTGAGGAAGTAATAACTGTGATGACAACAGAGTAGCAGAGCTAGAGGACAAAATGTTTAGAAAGGAGAAGGGGGATGGAGAGTTCTAGAAGAGCTGGGGCAAGTGACCACTGTTTTTCACTCCAAGGTGGCAGGATCAACTAATTTAAAAACATTTAGGTTCTTTCTTTTTTTGAATTTGATCAAATATTAAATTAAGATAAATAGTTTTTTTAAAAGATGCTTTGTGCTATCAAATAACGTTGCAAACACAGTGCTTTGGATATTGAGGAGGTAGGGATTAATTTTGCCTACAAGGCAGTTTTCATGGAGGAAGGTGAAGTTTGAAGGATGAGTGTGGCACAGACTGACAGTATTTGGCAAGCATCTGTATACTCTACACTTTGCACACTCCCTTGCAGTGAACTGGGCCCATGTGCTTAGGTTGTGGCCAATGGGATGTGAGTGGAAGAATGTAAATAATTATTATGCCTGGGTCTTAGAATAATCCTGCAAAATTTTGTGGCCATTTCTTTCTCTGAGATAGCAGACTTTTGGGGGCCAGATGGTGAGGAGGAGCCTGATCTACATTTGACTTTCCATGAATGAGAAGTAAACTATGTGTTAAACCACTGAGATTTCATACTTGTTAACACAACATGCTTTATACATAGGCTACCTGGAAGGTAAGAGGCAGTATAGAGTAGACACAAAAGGCGGGAATTCTGGAACAGGACTGACTAGGTTCAAGTCCTAGTGCTACTACTTACCAGCTGTAAAATCTTTGGCGAGTTAATTTCATTGTTTCTGAGCCTCACTTTCTAAATCTTTAAAATCAGGGTAGCAATAGTACCTATCTCATAAAGTTGCTGAGAGGATTAAATAAGTTAATATGAGAGTCACTTAGAACAATTTTTAGCACATAGTAATTTCTATATGACTGTTGACTATTATTATTATCTCAAAAGTAGAGGAGAAAGGAATAGCACTCTAGGGGGAAGAAACAGTGAAACGGATGACAAGTTCTCTTTGAGGTTCCGTGTGAGAAAAGAGTGGGATACGAAGATGGTTAGGGTATTTATTTGGGTTTGGTCAGGGATGGAAACACACTAAAAATGATACTAAGTACAAGATAGATTACAGGGATCAGACCACATAATTATGGGAGCGGGAAAGGTTGTCACTTCTGCTTCTGGGGCTTGAAGTTCAGCAGGACTGGCAATTGGGAAGAGAAGCTGAACGTAAAGAGGGAGAGAGCTAAGACAGATGTTGTTTTGAAAGCTGCAGTTATCGCCATCTTTAGCCTTGACAGTGAACACCCCGCAGAAGGATCATAGGCAATCCAGCAGACTTAGTGTCAATGTGTGTGCGTGGCAACAGAGCCTGGCACCCTACGCTGACCGACTTTCAGAACATAATGGCTCCTGTTTCACTTTTGGCTTCCAAATCACCCAGAATCACATGGGATATAGACTTTGGGACATGTAGGTCCAAGATTAGGGCCGAATTGTGCAGGGACCCTGGATGCCAGGATGATGACTTTGGGCTTTTCTGTGTTGGCTATGGTTGAAAGTTGACAAGATTAATAGATTCAGAGTTGAAAGCTGTAAAACCCTTGCTAAGTTGCTTTTGAGGATGTTGATGTGTTCTTAAGAGTTGATTTTATTCACCATTCATTGCATTCCTACTGTATATTTGTAAATCAATTCTGTCTCCTCTCATTGCTTATGAAGGCTCGCTGCGCTTGTGTTTTCTGTTCATAAAGAATAATCTTTATCACTAGTATATTTTGATAATTCCAGGGACAGAGAGTGTTAGACATAGTAGATACGATTCAGTGTCAATGCCAGTAAGATAGTAATAATATCATCTGTTTTTAAAGTGCTTTAGGGCCTTTGGAAGAAAGGTATTATGGAAGAAGATATAAAGTTAAAAAGGAAATTCAAGATGAATGATGCTTATATGGTGATGGCTTAATAATGTGTTTCAGAGGGACAAGTGAACTGCAGTGTTGGAGAAAAATGCATGTTGTTACTTAACGGCACAACTGTCCAGGTTGAATAATTTAAAAGAGAAGTTCTTCTTTTTGGCAGTGGCAGAAACGAAGGTGTGGTGAGTCTCCAAACAGAAAAATTGTTCACAACATGGTTTTTATGGAGCTAGATATGTTCTTTTCTATCAAAATTCTCCTATCTTTCAAGGTCTACATTTTCACCATTCTTTCCTCGAAAACTTCTCTGATGGCTTCAACTGGAAGGCATATTTTCTTTCTTTAATTTTTATGGTACTTTATATTAGATTTTGAGAAATGATTCTCATAATTTACTGCTATCTTTCAACTGAGATATAGAGCAGGGCAAAGAGTCAGAGAGATCTGGGTTAGAATCCTCATTTTCCACTAATTCTGTGATCTTGGGCAACTTCCGGATTTCCCGCTAATTGTGTGATGTTGGGCAGGTATTTAACATCTCTTAGGCTTCCATTTCAATTTCCTTAAGTTTTGCAAAAATGCATTGAAATAACTACCGTATGTATGTAGAATGAATGCCAACCTCCCTCATTCTGCCTTTTCAGTATGTACTATGGCATCACTAATTGGTTTTAATCACTTTAAAGATGTGTTATCCTACTCATTCACTGAAATAAACAAAAAGATCTTAATCATTGTTGACTCCTGCTCAGCCTTAGCTCGATGTCTGACTGCAGGCGTTTGATATAATGGCTTGATGAGTAGATTGAAACGCATGAAGCAACCCCCCGATCTAGTTTGGGTTCCTAATGAGTAATGCTGTGTGGAATGGGGCAGATTCCTCATCTTGAGTTCTTGATATGTGCCTTCCAAGGGTACTTGTTTCATCAGAGAATTAAGGCTGCCTATCTCAATGGAGCGTCTATGGTGACATCCCCTGCTGAAGGTTCAACAAAATCAAAAGTACTTCTGGAGAGAACAGAAAAGAGCTTTTGAGGTTTCCCCACCCCTAGTTTTCGCCAGGGCCCAGGGGATGCTTTCAAAAGTAGAGCATGATGGAGCACTGGCTCCCAGAAGCCCACCTTCCTGTCTTGAGCAGAATATCAAAGCAAAGGCAGCCTTTCTGAGAGAGCTTCCTCCCATGCTGGGCTCCACTGAGAGACCATTATTAACCCCACCAATTCATGTCCGAGTGGCATCAATCATGTGGGTCACACAATGCCTGACTGTAAATTATGACATTATCTCTGAGTAGGAAGGTGATAATAATAATAATCATTAAAAAAAATCTCTCGGCATGGCCCCAGCTGGCTGAGGACCTTAGCCGGATCTGTCATATTTGTTCTGAACATGAAAGGCTTGGCTGTTCCCTTGCAGGCCTATACATCACTGGGCCTGTCATGGGTTTCTGTAGGACCAGTTGACACAGCTCAGAACAGCAGCTGCTGGATGGCTTTGCGGAGCCTGACTCAAGGAACAGTTGCTGGGGTACAGGGACCACAAGCATTTCGGCAGAGACCGACATCCTGTTGTGCTGTCCTGCCACTGCCCTCAGTAAGTCACAACGAGGAGTAAACTGCTGTCACTGAGATGAAAGGCCCCCTTCCTCTGATCTCTCCACTACAAAATTACTTCAGTGCCACACTGTATTTTATGTCAATACCTATTTTATTTTTCAAAATTGAAAAAGATATAAGTACATTGTTCCCTGAATTCCTGATGTTCTGGGTAACCTAGCAACCGAGTATGCCACATAGCACACAACAGAATATTATCATGCACTCCACTCAACTAACAAGCAAGCAGCACAGATTTCCCTTGCAGATGATTTAGGCTAAATTAACGGTTAATAGTTGCTATTAATATTAAAAATAATAATAACCTCCCTTTTTCATTTCTTAGAGCTAGATTTGTAGGGAATAATGCTTGGTTCTAATTGTACATGGGGGAGAGTATTTTTCACTGAGCCTACATCTTCCAAGCAATTTGCATGGGATTTAGGCAGCCAGCAGCATGCTGCAAAGTGATAATCACATGAAACAGGAGAATACATTCAGGACATTTGGAAACCATGCAAAATTTTCAAGTTCAAAATTGACTCATGCTTTCCACCTCTGGGAAGATGCTGTCAATAAGGGGCTTATGTGCACTGATCAGGCTGTGTAGCCACGCTGACACTGCCCCCAATTCCCAGAGAAGGCTGCCAGGAAGCCCTCTGGCAAGCAGCTCTAAGACAAAAATAAAGCCGGAACAAGAGTCAGGGTCAGGGAGAAGTTCAAGGGGATCTGACCTGAAAGAACACGGGCAAGGTCATGGCACGGAGCAAGAGTCTGCTAAGGAATGACAGAGGTTACACGGAAGAGAAGAAAGAGTAGGTCATGGTGCAGAGCAAGAGTCTGCTAAGTGTGACAGAGGTTACAGGGAAGAGAAGCGAGTAGAACAGAAGTTGGCCGGAACAAAGGAGAAAAGAGGGCGTCTCCGGGAATAAGGAAGTAGAGTGTGAAACAAGTAGGATCATAAAACAGGAGGTGGGTGGACTTTTTTTTTTGATAAGAGACTGGAAATTCATGAGCTGGTGGATAGGTATCTATTATGACTTTTATGTCCACTTGCCATTCACTTTAGATTTCCTTTCAAGTTGACTCACCTATTCTGTTTTGTGAAAATCAACTGCTTAGTTACACCACACACATTTTTCATTAATGAGGCCTTGTGAATAATTCACTGTTCACTCTTTCCTTTTCCTCCCTTTACAAGCAATCAGTTTAATTTGATAGCTTCTTTCTGGAGCCACTAGAATTTTTAAGATACCTTTGCAACTTTCTTAGAACTCAGACCTCAAAAAGAATGCAGGGAAAGTCCTGCTGTTTCTCTCCTCAACTAGTCTGAAGAACTAAGCTTCTTTCATTTTGAGTATGTCCTGCTGCTTTTTAATAATCTATGGGTGAATTAGGCAAAGTATTGCCTTCTGGTTACAGCTGTTGAAAATAATGTTTCCTTCCATTCATGAAGAAAGTATTTTAATACTTTCTGAGACCCCAAACAACTTGTTATATAAAAAAGTGTCCAGCATCTAATCTAAATTGAATTAACTTTGTTTGCAGTTATCAATATAAAGCTGATTCTTGAAATACTATAGTTGTTTTCTCTTAATTTGAACAACAATTTACAAGCACACTTTCCTTGTCAATAGGCCAAGGCAATTTTACTTACTTAGAAAGCGTTTTGATACTGCCGTCAGGAACAGCCCTCCCTATGTCTGTTTCCTAAGTGCTCACAGTTTGTGCCGATTAAGTAGCAAACCATTTGGTTGCACTCCTTGCCACCGGGGAACTGACAGGACACTAAATATCTTTGCAGTGCAGCAAAGCATGGAGATGCTCTGAGGACAGCAGAGCTGAAAACATAAATACAATGCATAAGCTTTAAACTGGATAGCAGAAGGGCGATGGGAATCCGGGAATCAACAACAATCTGAAATCATTCAGTATTTGGATTTGCTCAGTTTTAAGAAAAGTATTTTAGAAGGCAGAAAACTAGTGTGATGATTTTTCCATGGAACCATTGAAGAATCAGCTGCTTTAAAAAAGGCTGCATTAATGTATTTGTGCCCAAACACTTGTAAAAGCCAGACCACCCATGGGGATGTGTTCTTGTCAAAGCCACAGTGGAGTGACCTGTGCATCCCAGGGTTTCTGTTGCTGAGGTGATGGGAGGGGAGGCTGGGAGAGATGGCTGCCTTCTGAATTTGCAAGGGCCCTTCAGAGCAGTGGCTCAGAAAGCTCACAATCCTCAGTGCATTAGAATCAATCCCTTCATTGTTTCAGGTGTGGGATTTTAGGGAGGGTGTGACATAAGAGTTGCTTCATCTTTCTTTCCTCTATTCTAAAATGCTTTCTGTTAAAAGACCATTGATACAATGAAAAAACATCAAGAGCAAAACTGAGAGATCCTAGGACAGATTATGAAGATAATTGACTGAAATGTTCTTGGTTTTAGTGCATTGTAGCAAAAGGCAAGGATTGGGAAAGTCACTCTCAACGAGGAGATCAGGGCTCCTGTTTTCATCTGAAAACAGCTGTGAAGAGGTGGACATTGGTTTAAAAAATATAGAATGTCTGTAAAATCAAATTTGAACTTTGTGAGTTTTATATTGTAAAATATCAATACTATAAAAAATACCAACACTACAAAAAAAGTCCTTCAAAGTTATATCTATACAGACCAGAAAAAAAAAAAGAAACCATCCTCACAGCTTTACCGCAGGGTGCTGTCAGTGAACACGACCCCTTGCCCATGACTGAGCACCCCTGCCGTCACTCAGTCACTCCTGGTGAGGATGGCCCTAGCCAGCCTGCAGTTTTATACTGAGAACTTGAGAATACCTCACCAGTGTAAGGGTGCGATGGGCATTGTTGGTCCTCCGTGAGTTTTAATGCTTTTGAGGGATGGGTCCTGCTTCTTTCTTCCACAGATGTTTCCCAGGCAGGGACAGAGTACCCTCAGATCTCTCATTATAATATTACAGTCGCTTTGAGCCTTCCCAGTTGAGTATCTGTATCTTAAAAGCAGACACTTGGAGTGGGTATCATTTAACCCAAGGAAAGCAATGGCAGTGATGGCATTCCGGGCATCCCGGGGAAGGAGGTTACTCTCTGATGGAGGACAAGTCCTGTATCCCTCAAAGTGTATCACACCAGCACACTGCCTAGAAGAAAAACCACATTCCTTCTTTCAGTTGAGCACCACAGATCTTACCACACATTCAGTGTTTCCAAACTTTTTATCAGCATATTCAACTTAATACAATATCGAAGCAATATTCTTGCTTAAAAATGTGATTATGGCTTAATTTGAAAACAACCAACAACCAAAACAAGTCTCTTCTGTGATTTCAAATTAGATTTTATTATTAATATGTTAAAAAACACTGATACTAATTGTTTCTTTCTCCCGCCTCCCCACTCTTTTCTCGTTTTTCTCTTTCCCTCGTTGGAATAGGTCAGATGTTTGCTGGCAGAACAGGAGTGCCATTAATCTCACTCTCGCTTTCCCACAGAAGCAGCACCCAGCTTCAGGAGTGAGATGGGACGGCTGCAGGACCCCGTGGCTAGCAACGTGGCCAACTGTCCCCTGATGCGGAGTTTGCAGAGTAGGCATTTATGATAACCATGCTTGTAGCTTTGTAACAAACAAATCTTGCTTTTTAGTGCTCCCCACGGCAACTTTCTTTGGCAATTTTGTGAGTTAGGTATGTCTTAAAAGTCATGAGGCCATTTGCCTGGGTTGTGTGTCACGTGCGAAGATGCCTAGCTAGTGAAGGCTGCATCATCTCCATGAAAACCATTTTCTGTTAGACGAGAATCTAGAGCCCTGAGCGTGTGAGTTGGGAGGGTCCACCATGTTGTATCCTAGGAGCCCAGGGTGCCTGACGAGGAGAGGTGGCTGTTTCCCCTTGTTTCTGAATAATTCAGTGCATTTCCTCGGAGCCCTTATTTCTTTTCACACATATAGCAGACATCAAAAAACAAACAAACAAAACCAAAACAAAACAAAACAAAAACTGGCAGGAGAAGGTTTAAAAATTCTTTCTTATTAAAAGAAAGATTTTAAAATAATCACAATTTTTCAAATCAGAAAAAGAAAAAAGTTGAATAAGGAAGTTCAAAATTGTGTGTTCTATGGACTGACTGACACCCTTTGCATTGATGTATTTAAAATGTATGTAGAAAAAAATCAGGAAAATTGAAGAGACATTTTTGTTTCAAAAAACAGAGTGCCCATCCCTGAATTAAAACATAAACTTTGGTCATAATTTTTCCTGTGTTTTTGGATTATCATGATCAAAATGCCAACTATGGCGTAAATGGCTAGTTCAAAGAATTGATTAGTTCACACTTTCTTTAATGTTTCTGGGTTCTTTCATTCAAAGAGCACCAAGAAACACACAAACACTGGTGCAAGCTAGAGATCCGACCTGTGAGTTGGGAGGATAGCTGTGGCCTCGTTCTCTTGTGCTCAGCAGCTGGGAAGTGGAGTCCGGAGTGTGCATGAGTGTGTGTGCATGTGCATTTATGTGGCTTATAGTTAGAGATGCTTGTTAGTTAATATGGTTAAGTCTGTGGACATTTTTTCTAATAATTCACAATACAATAATGTGTGTTCACCTAGTTTATAATCCTTGGAAATCTGTTTATTTTCCCAGGAATTGCAGATAAAAGTTAGCTTTATTTCAAGGTTCATTTACTTAAAACAATGACAATGACAAAAAAAAAAAAAAGAAACCAAACAATAGCAATAATAAGCAAGACCATTCCACCCCCAAACATATACCCACACAAACACAAACAAAGCTTTTACTAGTTAATTCCATTAGTTCTAGCCACAAATTGCAGATAACTTAGTTAGGTTTCAGAGGAATATTTTGCTCTGGTTATCTCCTTACAGGGTCATTTGCTTGGCAGTAGGACAAAGCCAGAATCATGTTAACAGGGTTAATTGCAGCCACACGTAGGTGTTCTTTTTGGATGATAGGGCACTGCCTTAGAATTAATCTGCACACTGTTGAGGGACTAATTCTGGGCTTCCTTTCAGTCCTGTCCTCACCCGGTGACAGACTGCCGCTACCTACAGGCCCTTGGACACACTCGTCTGGGTTTGCACAAAGTGTGGGAACAGGCACAGAGCTGGGTCAGAGGGCAGGGAGCCGATGTCGATACATGCATGTCTCTGCTTTTGTACTGGCCCCGGCTTCATCCTCCTTTATGTAGATTCCACCTCTGCAAGATCCAGATTGTGCCATATGGGATTCCTGTGTGTTACTAGTGAGGACACATGCCTGTGGGAACTATTCTAATGAAGGACCCACCCAGGCACTGCTGCCTGAACAGTTGCTTTTCTCAGGAGAATTTTTGTAAGGGGGGCTTAGGGGTGACGTCTGGGAGCAAACACATTCTCAATGTCTGGGAAGAGAGATGCGTGTCTGGTTCTTTACAGAGTGTGGATATGGAAATGGATGTTTTAGGGTAGAATTTTCTGAAGAAAAAAATTTACTTCGTTATCTTTGTATTTCTTTTTCCCTTATTTTTCTCCTTTCTGTCCTTTATTCTTTTGTTACCATTATTTTTGTGCATGGTCTTATGTATTTGCCTTTATCACTTCTTATGTTTGCTTTCCTTTCATCTAATTATGCTTTTTTTAAAAATATGCTTCGATTTTCTCTCCAATAGATTCTGTTGTTTATATCTCTTACTTCAACTAACATTTCCTTTGCTGCATTCCTTTATCAGCCCTCATATATTTTGAAATTATATCTCTTCCTCTCTTCCTCCTATGTGCTATAACTTTGTACATTTCTGTTCCTCAGCATTGATGCTCCTCTCTTTCTTTTTAAAAACTCTGTTGTTTTAAGCTGGCGTGTGGTTTCATTTAAGTATTTTTGATAGAACTATTCATTTTATAGTAACTAAATAAAAATAATAACAATCTTTTTGTCTATTTTATTTTTTCTACTCAATTTTTTCTATCTTTACCTTATTTTAAGGCATTTTATTTTTTTATTTATTTTTCTAATCTCATAGGTAATTCTTGCTTTCTATTTCATGAATGCATCCATCTCTGAATCCGAATTTCTCCTTACTCCTTTCTCTTTTTATAAATATATATTTTTTCTCTTTCTAGTTTAAAGCATTTTTAAGTAAAGCACTATACAGAGGATACTAACTATTACAATACAATTCTCTGTATAGTGTTACTACTTTCCAGAGCTTGAGATTGAGTCTTGCATAGTTGAAGGACAATATTACTTGTAGTTGGATGATGTGTATAGAAACCTAACTCAGTCTCTAGATATAGGTTTACTTATGTCACTTATTCATTACTTACTGAATTTATTAAATATGTCTCAATGTCTAGTCTGTACCACCATGATCGTAGGGAATTCTGTGCCTATGATTAGCCCGACCTCAGAATTCTCCTTGAAATAACCTTCTTCTAGGCTGGCTAATTCATTTTGGTGGGGCATTCAGGCTTTCTTCAAGAAGGACAATTATGTACCATGACCATTTTCCTGATGACAACTTTTAAAGTTGTCCATAGTGGGGGAAATATTGAGAGCTGAGACGTATAAGATTTCCTCTGGTTTATGTTTTACAACTTCTATTAAATAGCTCATCTGTTTCAAATAACTTTGATCTTTCATAAAGACATATTCCTGGGGTTAGTCTCAGTTATATTTATAACTGGATGTGAACTGATAAGTAGGGCTTTTCTTACCTGTGGATGATATGTTTTAAGAGGTCCTGAGGAGCCCATTGGCTTCCTCAAATACCTGTGCTATATATACTCGGTACTCCACAGTTAGAAATTCATTCTTTTAACTTAAGAGTAGTTTTATGTTAAAATATAAATACACCTGGTAGGATGATATATTCAGTCATTAATGCCTCATAAGATATTTTAACCTAAAGAATAAATTTTGGTGTTAGAGGAATCTAGCTTCAGGGGAAAAATTAGGAACTATAGGGAAGTTTGGTACTACTAATGATATAAGAAACTTGTGTTTTGCTTATTAGCAACATTACTACAAAAGGAACTATTTGCCATAGAAGGAAACCTCTCATCATACTTCATTGCCACAGTGTTTCTAGGTCTTGGCTTAAACATGCTGAACCAGATCAACTTTAATAGAGCCTCTATCACTTTCAATATATGGTTATCCTACTTCTAGGTAACATGGTAGGGTAGAGGAGATAAAGGAGAAAAATGAGAAACAATGTTATATTTATTGCTTTTTAAAAAAATTATTTAGACTTCCAGCCAAGATGGAGGCATAGGCAACACGCTTTGCCTTCTCATACAACCATAGAAGGATCTCACAACAAATAATACCCAGAACCATCAGAAAATTGAGCTGTATGGAAATCTGACAACCAAGGATTTAAAGAAGCCACATTCATCCAGATGGGCAGGAGAGGCAGGGTCAGGGAGATGGGCAGAAACATGGTATGGCACGGAGAGGCAGCGGTGTCAGAGAGACAACTGCACATTCAGATGCGGTGAATGCAAATTAGGAGGGATACTTTGGGAGTGAGTGATTCCAGCCCAAGGCCAGACCACACAGCTCAGGGTTCCAGCACTGGGAAGGTAAATCCCCATTACTTCTGGCTGTAAAATCCAGGGGGTGGGGGGGTGGCAGAAGAAACGCTGGACTTTTGCCACTTAAAGGGTCCACATGGACTTAGAACATTCACAAATACACCCACTGTGAGTTTCACCAACAGGGCAGTGGATGGAAGGGCATGAGTTGTATACAGGAAGTGGGTGAAGTAACTGGAATTGGGGTGAGTGCTGGGCAAACCTCCAGAAGAAAGGCAGCAGCATTGTCCCTTCTCTGAGCCCTCCTCACACACAGATCTACAAAGCAGTGAGCAGGTCACCCCACGCTGGCAAATACCTAAGGCTCTGCCCCATACGACTTAACAGATGAGCTAAGTCAGGGTGTCAAAGAATCTCTACCTAATACACAGAAATGAACACAGGGAGGCTGCCAAATTGAGGAGGCAAAGAAATATAGCCCAAGTGAAAGAACAGAACAAAACCCCAGAAAAAGAACTAAATGAAATGGAGATAGCCACTCTATCAGATGCAGAGTTCAGAACATTGGTGGTCAGGATGCTCAGAGAACTCACTGAGCACCCCAAAAGCATAAAGAAAAAAAAATTAAGGTTACACTAAGTGAAATAAAGAAAAAGCTACACAGAACCAACAGGAAGGGAAAGAAGCCAGGATTCAAATCAACTATATATAACAAGAGAAAGAAAGACATTTTCAACCAGAGCAGAAAAAGAAACAAGAATTCAAAAAAATATGGATAGGCTTAGGAATTTCTGGGAAAACTTTAAATGTACCAACATCTGAATCATAGGAGTACCAGAAGGAGAAGAGGAAGAGCAAGAAATTGAAGACTTATTTGAACAAATAATGAAAGAAAACTTTATTACTTAGGCAAAGGGCATAGACTTACAAGTCCAGGAAGCTCAGAGAGTCCCAAACAAATTGGACTCAAAGAGGACCACACCAAGATGCATCATAATTAAAGGCCAAAGGTTAAAAATAAAGAGACAATCTTAAAAGCAAAAGAAAGCAGAGAGTTACCATAGAAAGGCATTCCCATAAGACTGTCAGCTGATTTCTCAAAAGAAACTTTTCAAGCAAGAAAAAATTGGCAAGATATATTCAAAGTGATGAAAAGAAAGGACTTACAACCAAGATGACTCTATCCAGCAAAGCTCTCATTTAGAATGGAAGGGCAGATAAAGTGCTTGCCAAACTTTAAGGAGTTTAGCAAAGCTAAAGGAGTTTATCATCACCAAGCCATTATTACATGAAATGTTAAAGGGACTTATTTAAAAAAAGAAGAAGATCAAAACCATGAACATTAAAAAGGCAACACATTCACAACTATCAACAAATGAATCTAAAACAAAAAAAAACAACAAACAAACAAATAAGCAAACAAAGAGAACAGGAACAGAATCATAAGTATGGAGATCATTTGGAGGGCTGTCAGCTGGGAGGAGGACAGGGATGAATGGAAGAAATAATGCAGGGACTTAGAAGCACAATTGGTAGGTACAAAATAGACAGGGGGATGTTAAGAATAGTATAGGACATGGAGAAACCAAAGAACTTGCACACATGACCCATGGAGAAAATTAAGGGGACTTTGCTGGATGGAAGTGGGGTACTGGAAAGAAGAGCGTAAAGGGGGAAAATTGGTACAACTGTAATAACATAATCAATAAAATGTACTTAAAAAAACCCATACCATTCTTGGGGGGCAGGGGGATGGGTTGAGGTGGAAGAGTGTATAGAGGGGATAAATGGCAATGTAAAAATGCAATAAAAAACATAGCATTCTTAATGCCACCCCAACAAAATCAATAAAAGTTTTTTAAATAAAAATATTTTATTTATTTTATATTTTACTTTTATTTATTGCTTTATTGATTGATTGTGTTCATTTTGTAGTCTGTATTTCTTTCAATTGGTCTTTTTTATTCTTTACTCATCATCTCTACTTTTTTATATAATTGATTGCACTTTGTGTACATGTTCCTATTCTAAGAATACACATATTCCTCAAATTCTCTGATCTGACGCCTTGTGAAGGGCTGATTTAATTGGCCTTCTGGTGTGTGTGTGTGTGTGTGTGTGTGTGTGTTAGGCCTGGCTTGGGAGAAATCTGTATTCTGGGAGTTCTCATGTTATAAATTTAGAGCAGGAGATTAAGGGTTAAACTTTTGTGTCTGCCATTGATAGACTGCATGATGTTGGATAAGTTGTTTCACTTCCTTGAACCTTGGTTTCTTCTTCTATAAAGTGAGGATGGTAGTGTATGTACTATTTACCTCTTAGGGACCTTGTGAGAATGAAATGAGATCATAATGGTCCTGGCAGAGAGAAGTAGAATGAAAATGTATGGCCCCCTTTTCTTGTACAATTTCATCTGAGGTAGGTTATTCTTTTAAAGGGGTTGATCTCCAAAGAGTGATATAACTCTACTTCAGTTTATTACTACAAATATCTATATTCTTGAGGGGATCACTTTCCTGTGGCCAATTTACTTCTTATTATCTTATTCCAGAATAAATCCATGTTCCAGACTCACCTGAGGATATCCAGGAGATATGGAAGCATTTTTTCAAGTTCCATCTGAAAGCAATGCTATTGAAAGTCAATTTCTCACCAAAAGCACACATTTCTCCAGATTTTCAGGGAAATGGTCATTGATAAATATAGAACATGCATTACTTCCATTATGTTTATCTTTTAAAAGAAACAGACTTAAGAACTGGCTGGTATGGCTCAGTGGATTGAGCACTAGTCTATGAATCAAACGGTCGCAGGTTTGATTCCCTGTCAGGGCACAGGTCTGGGTTGCAGGCCAGATCCCAAGGTGGAGGTGTGCAAGAGGCAGCCAATCAATGTTTCTCTCCCACATCAGTGTTTATCACCCCCATTTTCTCTCTCCCTTACCTTCTCCCTGAAAATAAATGAATTAAATATATTTAAAAAAATTAATAGAAACAGACTTGAATTCCAAACAACCTTCCTGAATCTCTGTGAGTGTCCTATGAAGTTCTCATACATAGCCTCTTTAGGTTTGCAATGCTCAATGGTAGATTTTCTTTAAAAAAAAAAATACTTTGTGTATTTATTTTGAGAGAGGGGGAAGGGAGGGAGAAAGAAAGGGAGGGGAACATCATGTGTTATTGCCTCTTGCACACCCCTTCGGGACCTGGCCCTCAACTCAGGCATGTGCCTTCAACCAGGAATCGCAGCGGTGACCCTTTGGTTCGCAGGCCAGCACCCAATCCACTGAGCTGCACCAGCCAGGGCTCAGTGGTAGATTTTCAAACCAACAGCAAATAATCCCTCTGTTACCTCTTATTACCTTGGCTACACATCGCTCCATCTTTAGTCAAGGATTTTGGAAAGAAAGAAATCCATACCTTTTCTGTCTTCCTTTTTAATTTTTTAAAAAATCATTTAACATAGAGAATGATTTTAAATTTTCATTTTGACTCAAATCCATGTCAATATGACCATTTTTATTTAGGTTCAATTTAGATTTTAAAAAGTATTAGGGAAATAAAAAAACATTTCCCACTCTAGTCCAATTTTACTTTCTTTTGTTATTTATTCAAACACAATTGAAGGCATACTACAGTAAGATGGTTATTTTAAAAATCACATCTAGGGTAGCTCCAGAGTTGTATTATGAGTTTATAAGAATACCATGATTCAACACAGACTGAGTGATATTTGAAGAGGATTTGGGCAGGCCTCCATCCTGTTCTTTGATAGAAGAAAAAGAACTTAAACTATAGATATGGGATTGCTTTCTCCTCCTTTCACTTTCATTGCTAAGGCTAGTCTGCATGGAACAGGACATTTCTTTGGCTGGTCTGGTGCTGGTTGTCAGGCTAAATCCTATAGTTTCTATTTCGTTGACAGAATAAAGTCATTTGTTTTATCCCAGGAGCTTGCACGAAGGGATACAGAGGGTTAAGAGACTCCTTATACATATCAGCTTGTATCAATATCCTAAACTTGCTCCATAAGGATGATATTTGTGTTCATCCTTTCAAAAGAGGATTCTAAGCCCTGATTTTCCATTGTCAGAGGTGATAAGCTACTATAGGGACTCAACTCGGAGAGCCACTAATCCCCATAAAAGGACAGCAATTGAAGAAGAGAGGTTAAGGTCACTGACTAGAAGCTACACTAGTCTTTACTGATAGAGGATATGTTGGCTAAAGACAGTTATTTTATTTTCACAACTACTCTACCAATGAATAAAGCTTGAACTCGCCACTACAAAAAATAACTGTTTGAAACACAACTAAGCCAATTAAAGCGATGGCTTCATCTTTTGGATTCCCAAAAGAATGAAACATTCTTTGTATAGAAGAAATAATGCCCTTATATGCCCACATTTTCCATGATCATTTTCTTTTTCATCTAGGTTTTGTTGAGCTGCCACATGTGCCTGCACATGCCATGTATTTATCTGTAAGAGATATTTCTCCATTATATAGAATCGGTCAGCCTTAGTCACTGATTCTGTGATAGCTTATGCATTAGTGTACATGCTTCTGAATTTTCCCACTTAGGAAGACTGAAGTTATTTGACCAAGGAGAAGCCTTGAAAACACTTTTATTCCCTGAATAGAAATGAAACTCCTCTACTGCTTCCATGTTTTGTTCCTTACTTCTAGTATGTCATGCACATGAGAACCTTCCCGAATAGTGGTTTTTCTCATTCACATGTTTGGAAGGACCTAAGGAACTACTGAGATGTCATTAGGCTAGGGACACATTTTATATAAAATGTGGCAGTTCCCCAGTGTTAATTCTGAAATTTGCATTAGACGATGAGGTAGACCATGTGTGGTAGGGTACAGAATGTAGATAGGAGATAACTTCAAAACATCTAACTAGCAAAGCCTTGGCTAGATGCTGAACACTTAGAGATTTAAAAAATTATTAAAGACATTAGACTATGATGGATACCATCAACACATACTGTTACTGTAATGGCAATATGGATTACCGAATCCTTTCTAGCCTAGTGTAAATTTCCTTGCTGTAAAATTGCTTTCGATAGTAATTCTTGATGTACCCAGTTCTGAGCAGTAAGAGAAGTAAGTTATCTGTGGGTTGAAGTCACATTAATATTTTCAGATTTGGGATAAAAATGAAGTATGATTCAAGTTGCATTTCAAGTATATTAGTTTTCTGTTTTTGCATAACTAATGACCACAAACTTAGCAGCTTAAGATAACACCCATTTTTTAGTTCACATGGGTCCAAAGACTGGCAAGGCAGGACTCGTTTTTCTGCTCAGTGTCAAGCCAAAAATCAAGGTGTGTGTGGGCTGTGTTCTTACAGACTCACATGATTGTGGCAGAATTCAGTTCCTTGTGGTTATAGGACTAAAGATTTTGTTTCCTTGCTGGCTGTCAACTGGGAGCTGCTTTGAGCTCCCGGAGCCCCCCAACATTCCCTGCCATGTGGCTCCCTCCTTCAAATCTGCAATGGAGGATCTCCCTCATGTCAAATTCCTTTCACATTTCCTTTTTTAGATAAAGCCCTGCCCCTTTTTATTTTTGATTCTTTTAATTCATTAGTTTATTTTAATCCTTAACTGAGAACATGCTTATTGATTTTCCATGCCCCAATCAGGGGATCAGGGACTGAACCTTCAACCCAGGTATGTGCTCTGATGGGAATCAGACATCAAACTGGCAACCTCTTGGTGTATGGGATGATGCTCCAACCAATTGAGCCACACTGGGGCACACTGGGCCAGGATGTCTTGCCTCTTTTTAAGGACTCATTGGATTAGGTCAGACCTACTCTGGATAATCTTTTCTTGTAGTCAACTGATGAGGGATTTAATTGCAATTGCAAAAGCCATTCAGAGCAGTCAGTACCTATGGTAGCTGTTGAATTGATTAACTGGAGAGGGTGTGTAGATGCCTGGAAGTAGAAATTTTGGGGGGCCATCTGAGAGTTCTGCATATTTCACCAACAATATTGTTTTTCCAAATCTGAGTTAGTGAGGTTATTTATTAATTTTGTTACAGGAAGAGTTCAGAAATAAAAGAATTTGGCCTTTGATGATCAATGTCAAACCACTTAATGAATTACTTTATTCAGTCTTATGCAGTTAATCCAAAAGAATCATGTGAATTTGGTTTAGTTTTTCTACTGATATAGATATAAAAATTAATATAAATAAAGATTTATACACATAAAAATATAAATAAATATATAAAAATACTTTTATATATATCCCTGTAGGGGACAGACCTAACATATGAAACGTATAAGCTGAAACCCAAAATGGAGTGATCTGCTTAAATCAAGCAGCTATTCATTGTTTATTTAGAATTTGCTGTTATAGGCACTGTCTTCAGTTACTAAGATTGAAATGGGGTGATGTATCTCAAGTTAATTTCTAAATCTGATTAAATTTCAATTAAAACATCCAAGGTATTTTTAGGATATTCTAATTTGTATGCAAGGATAAGCAAGCAATAATAGTTAATTTTTAGAAAAAAAGTATTAACAAGAAGGGAGAGTACTCCAAATGATACTTAACAATTTGGCAAGACTGCAGTGAAAAATCCAGTGGGTCAGTGGGTCAGTGCAGGGATGTAGGCAGATAAATGGAACATAAGTAAAAACCTAGGAAAATCAGAATCACCTGATGTATTTATGTACATATATGTCTTTACTATGATTTTAATATATAATAAAGTTGGCACTTGAAATTACTGGTATTGTATTATGAGAACTGTGAACTATTTGGGAAAAATGGAGCTAGATTCCTTTTTTATCATACATAAAAATCAATTTTGGTTGATAAAAAATGTAAAGGTTAACAATGAGAATTTAAAATTGTATGAGAACATAAGCAGAGGCAAACACAAAAGTTGATAGATTTAATTTAATAGGAAACAAACTGTTTTGAATATCAGAAAACATTTTAAATAAAATAAAAGGATAAGTTATAAAATTCGAAAAAATCCTATGTATATGACAGGATAGGGTTAATACATCTACTGCATAATGAGCTTTTACAAATTAATAAGTAAAGCAATTTGAAAGGAAAAAAGCAAGAGGAATAAGTAAGAAATTCACAATAAAGAAATATAAATGCCCTCCCTAAAAAAAGAACAAATGCTAAAATTAATAATTAAAATTAAAGCAATGACATGCTATTTTTACTTATAAAATTGGCAAATATATATTTTTAAAAGTTTATATTTTAAGAGTTGGAGAGAATGTGGATAAATGGAAGCTAATTAAACAATTTGTAGGAAAATCCTCAAAGTAATACTCTTTAACCCAGAATTCAGTTTTTATTTATATATATATATTTTTTTTTAACTATATTTTATTGATTATGCTGTTACAGTTGCCCCATTTCCCCCCTTCTTTCCCCCCTCCCCCTTACCCCCCTTTCTCCTCCCTTTAGTTTTGTCCATCGGTCATACACATAAGTCCTTCTGCTCCTGTACTTCCTATACTATTCTAACCTCCCCCTGTCTGTTGTCTACCTCCCATTTATGCTACTTGTTCTGTGCCCCATTCCCACCCTCTCCCCCAACCACTCCCCTGTTGATATTCCTCCATACCTCATATAACTCCCTTCAACATTTCATACAATAAAGGCTGGGTGGTGATGAACTTCTTGAACTTGACCTTATCTGCAAAGCACTTTCTCTGCC